>JAEQBH010009618.1:0-80881 GCA_016808115.1 Tetrastigma voinierianum | reverse complement strand
ATTATGTGTCAGACATAGTTGCACTGAGCCCACCAGAACAGAATGCTGTCCAACCAGGATTTGACTACGTATGACCTCCAACTTCGGAAGGTCATAACTCCTTCGTCCGAACTCCGATTCGTGTGTTCTTGAACTCTATGGAAATCCCATTGAGTCAAGAATACATTGATATGCCTGAGGAGGATATTAGGTGTCAGGACCGAGATAGACTACTCGTCCAGGTCAGGTCAGCTTGTCCAGTTCAGGATTTGACTAATGTATGATCTCCAATCTAAGGTCATAACTCCTTCGTCCGAACTCCGATTCGGGTGTTCTTGGACTCTATGGAAAGCCCATTGAGTCAAGAATACATTGATATAGTAAGGAGGAGGATATTAGGTGTCAGACTGAGGTGATAGATCAAGCCTGTCCAGGTCAGGTCAGCTCGTCCGCCCAGGATTTGATTACGTTTCGACCTCCTGCCTTCTAAGGTCATAACTCCTTCGTCCGAACTCCGATTGGTGTTCTTGGACCTATGGAAAGCCCATTGAGTCAAGAATACACATATGCCTAAGGAGGATAGGGTGTCATATCCAGGTAATAGATCGAGCCGTCCAGTCAGGTCAGCCTGTCCAGCCCAGGATTTGATTACGTTTGACCTCCGCTTCTGAAGGTCATAACTCCTTCTTCCGAACTCCGATTTGGGTGTTCTTGGACTCTATGGAAAGCCTCGGAGTCAAGAATACATTCATATGCCTGAGGAGGACCTTAGGTGTCAGACCGAGGTGTTGGGGACTGAGCTCACCCAGGTCAGGTCAGCTCGCCCGGGCTCAGGATTTGGTCACGTATGACCTCGAACTTCGAAGGGTCATAACTTTCTGGGTCCGAACGCCGATTCGGGTGTTCCTCGGGACTCTAGGAAAGCCCATTGAGTCAAGAATATACTGATATTCCTGAGGAGTGATATTAGGTGTCAGACCGAGGCAAGGACCCAGCTCACCGAGGTCAGGTCAGCTCAGCCAGGATTTGACCATTTATGACCCGCAACTCATGTCATATTCCCTTCGCCCGAACTCGATTCGGTTCTTGGATCCTCTATGGAAAGCCCATTGAGTCAAGAATATAGCCATATATAGTATGATAAAAGTGAACTCATATTAGGTTCAGAAATAAGGAAAAACAGTAAGTGATGAGCTATGATAATCATAGCATATCAAGTACAAGGAGTAAGATAGATAAGTATAAGATGTATAAAAGTGCCAAGTACGTGTATAAGTACCTCCGTATAGGTATAAGTTCTGCACTCCTATGGGAGATAGGACAGTCCGATAAAGTACAAGTAAAAAGTATAAGTATAGAAATGTATAGGTATATGTCATAAGATATGATAATCTAATAAAGTACATGAAGATATAAGTTAACAAGATAAAAGATGTTACGAGGAATGAGCATGTACACGAATAATAAGTATGTATGAATATAAGAATGAGTAAATGCATGCATGATGATAGGTTATAGTAAATGTTATAGGCTAATATATGAGATGAAAATATGATGTAATGCGATATGAATACAAGAGTGGAAGAGATGAATATGAATGAAGTAAACATGAACGAAATGTGCGAGCATGGAATGTATATATATGAAATGATATATACGTTGTAAAGAAAGAAATAGGAGAATGGTGATATGAAGTTACAAATATGAGAACGACCAGATTAAATTAATCACGCATTATATCATATGATTACCTGATAACAATAATTATTCAAAATATGAGATATGTAATCTAACATAAATACACATGGATTGGCTCGCTAGAACCCGTAGAGGGATAGATAGAATGCTCTATTAGGAAGAATAAGTCTGCAGATATATACGTATATCGAGGCCTCGTTTTGGGTCGATGACATAGATCCCGCTTGATCACTTGGCCCGAAGGGTCACCAGCGCCTTCGCCTCATGGACCACTGTTTATTACAAGTGAGTACAATACTTCGGTCCTCATGGACCACTATTTCATATAGTGAGTATAACTCGGGTTCCCTTATGGACCAATGCTTATTAAAGGAGATAGCGCCTTCTGCCCTCATGGTTTCCTTTATCCACTTCTAAGGCTTCATGAGGTACGAAACATAAAACAAAATGAAATGTAGAGAATATATGACACGATATGAGAAGCATAGCACTGCTATGCGATGATAGTATAACAAGTATACAAGTACAAGAAGCAAAGTGTCAATGACACGAAAAGTATATGAACAAGTACAGTACATGAAAGAGAAAGTAATATGAAAAGTATAACAGGAAACCAGTATGTGAAAACTGTAAGACCCGAGAAATTCCAATTTCTGAAAAAAGGGCAAAATGGTAATTGTGATTACAAAATTGTTATTTCGGGCAAAACCGGGAAATTTATTCTAGATCTCGACGATCTAAACGACTCACCGCTGGGAACTCCGCCTCAAATCTAGCTAGCACGCAAACTCGTCGACCCCGAGACAATGAGTCGACACGCCGAGGCATCAAGGCTTCGGGTGTCAGAAATGAATTTCGATGCGATGAAAGTCACATATAGCACGTACTCATGTACCATAAGTGGTATGAGTAGAGAAATGATGAAAATGGAGGGCCGAGATAGTGCCGAATATCAATTCTGGTAAAAGAGGGACGTAATGGTCATTATGGGATTTGATTTTAAGTCACTAAAGGACAAAACAGAATGTTCTTCTTCTCTTCCATTAAGCCAAAAAGAAAACGTGGGGTCATTTTGGGAGATGAGTTTCCATTTTTGAGAGCTTTTTTAGAGAGAGAGGGTGCTTCTCTCAGAATATCTGAGAGATCCGACCGCCGCGCCTTCTGCCGAGAAAGAAAATCGCTCTACGCGAGCGTGCCACGTGGACTCCTGGTTTGTGGAGTTCTTCAACAAACCAACAGCCTCCTACCAGTTCTTTATTCCTATTTTAAGTAAGTTTTGTAGATGTTTTAGTCGAATACGAGGCTCCTGATCGGTCCCAAACCTTGGGACCGAATTGATATAAATTATGAAACAAAAAATGGAGTAGCCGTATATGGGTACGGGCTGTTTGGGTGTAGTTGTGTTAATTTATGCATTAAATGTTTGTTTGGTATGCATTGGGTCGAGAATGGCTTGTGGATTAAGTGGGTTCACTAAGGAACCGTTGAGTTGTGATTTTTCGGGAATAGTAACTGAGGGTTTCACTATTCTCGAAATAGTGTTCCAAAAAATACATTTTTGTGAAAATATGTGTTTGGCCGAGTGATTTTAAATAAATTGTTCGTGTTTGATCATTAGCCCAAGTGAGCTAATTTTGATGTATGAGTTGTATAATTACACAACATGATTGTGTGATTAATGCTTTAGTATATTCATGTTTATATATTTGCATGTGATTAGACTGTATTGGAACTGGCATACATGCATTCCATATGCACTGGATAACCCTAGGAATATAGGAGTGAGTGCATAAGATGAGTCTAGAGGAAAAAGGTTCGGAGGGTTGTCTAAGAACATTAATTATCGGAGGGTAGTCCACAAACAAATAATATATATCAATCAGCCGGATGCCCAATCATATATATATACATCTGAGGGTCAGCCCACTAATAAAACAATACCCTACAAGGCTTAGGCGAGTGAGAGAGCCTGAGGACTCTGGACTGAAATACTGCGTAGACATTCCAAGTAGGATCATGCATTTGCTTGAATGTGTGTTTACTTTGGAACATCAGACTCGCACTTAGGTGGTGAGTAGCCCACTTAAGGCGATTCTCCCATCGTAGCTTTAGCTCACCTGTCGTGAGACCCCTTTTTTTTTTTTTAAGGTGCACAGAGCGACGAGGGGACGGCCTGGCCCCAGAATTGAGGATTAGAAGAAAGCCAAGCCATGCTTTGATGATACATGTATTAGAACTTTTAAGTTTAACGGTGTATCAGACAAGAGAAACACACATCCCAAAAAGTAAAAATAACCATATGGGGCATATACATCCACACAAGCGTGATACAGAAGAGTATCTTATAGTCACGGTTGGGATATATATTGCATATCGGAATCTGTCACGTGCATATGCATCAGATGGTGCAGAGCTCGTACAAAGGAGACTCGCCTGGTACTAAGTGGCGCTTGCAACCCGACATCCACTGTATTCCGTGGTCGACAGTAGTCAAAGGACCCGTTTCGGCATTGCATTTGGTATCGAGCTTAGGAATACGAATACCTAGGGAGTCTTGGTTGCATCCATCACGATCCAAACATGTGGTAGGGTGTGGAAACCCAGAGAATGAGGTCACTTAAATGTTAGTCGTAAAAAACATCGCTACTAGGTGGTCTGGCTGATAAGTATAGGTATGAATTACCTAGTGCAACTACTTCTGACAAAACTAGATACCACGCACGCAGTGCTGATGTGTTTCAGGTGACGCAGGAATTATTGTGTGATTGATGAAATGTTGTGTGAATATTTGATGATTGGTGTGTATACCATGTCATGTTGTGTGTTTGGATGGGTGCTTAGGTAAATAGCACATAGGGAAAGTTTGTGAGAAGTTACAGTGAGTTAAACTGGAAAAGAAGATGTAGACAAAAATAAATTTTGATGAATTTAATTGGATTAGAATGGAAGAAAATAAATTTTTATAAATTTATTGGAGTGGAGAAAAATTTTTCAGTGAAAGACTGGAAAAAGGAAAATAAATTTTAAGAAATTTATTTGGTTTAGAGGTGAAGAAATTTAATTTTGAGGTTTACAAGGTAAAATCGAAGAAATTAAATAAAATAAATTTTACTAAATTGTCAATGTTGGAAATGAGAATAAAAATGAAAAGCAAGAAAAGCAAATTTTATAAATTTAATTGGTTAAGAGGAGGAGAAAATAATTTTCTAGGATTTTACAAGGTGTGAAATTGAATAAAGAAGAAAATGTTCTTTAGGAAAATTATTTGAGCGTAAGAAAATTATTTTTGGTGATTTTTTTTTTTCCAGAAATAATATGAAAAAAATAATTATAATGGAAAATATGTGAATTTAATTGGCACGCCCAATTAGATTAAAATTTGTATTGCAATACGCTTTGTATCAGAGAGAAGCAAAGCTCAGCGCGAAAATTGTATTAAGAGTCACTAGACAGGTGCCGTCACAAGAAATCTGAGCGCACATAAAGCGAGGGCAGTGAATGAATGCATATAAATCAGATAGAGTTGGGTACCGTCATATACAAAGATATAGCGCTGGGGCGCAGCCTCGGGCGAGCGGCGCGTGGCAGACGGGCGCCGCAAGTGCTCGCTAAGCGCAGGCGCGTTTCGCGCGGTGCGAGCGCCCGCAGGCGATGTGGCGCTGGTAGGTGACGCTGCCGTGAAGTAGGTACGCGCGGTGGCGCGAGGGGCAAGACGTGTGCGCTTCGCATGCTCAGCCAGCCAGCGTGGCCGGGCCGGGTCACCGGGCTGCTGGTGCACCGCGGCACTCGCTCGCCTTTTGACTCGCTTCTGACCCGCTTGACTTAAGATTATTCTTTAGTCACTTAATGAACACCTGCTTCATTTTAAAATAAATTAAAAAAACAGTTAAATTAAATAAAATAAATAAAATCAAAGAAAATTTGACAAAATTTTCAAAATAAAATTTTCAAAATAAAATTTTCGAAAATAAAATTTTGTTTGAAAACAATATTTAATGTAAAATTGATTGTGTATACACCGAAAGTTATGTATGATTAGTGTCTCGGCCGTGGTTATGCCTAAAGATCATCAGCTTAACCACCAATCAAATCTTGATCGCGCAATGCGTAGAAACTATATGTACGGTGTAATGTGTATGTGAAAACGGTGAATACGAGGTTAGGAACTATGACCTTAAGGATTTGATACCGAATGGCAAAGCTTAGAACCTTATTGAAATAAATGTTCGATAATGAACAAGACCACTTAAAGAAAATGAACTGTCAACATGGTCAGAGTTCATTAGTGAACGCATCCGCACAATTAGTTAGACTGAAATGGAAATTAAAAATGACTCCTTAAGTTGCCATTGAACTGTATAAATGGCAGAGGACGAGGACGGGAGGACATCCACTTCGGCACCCGCCCAGCGCACCACCGACGCTGACCAACCACCCAGATTTGAACAATGGGCCCAAGAGATGCCGTAGGTGTTGCTGGTCGCTATCGCATTGCAGCCTGGTATAAAGTGGTGTAGACAGAAGATCCTAGTAAACCCTAGAGGCTTAGTGGCCTATCATCCTCCGACATTCAATAGGGGGAAAAGATCCGATGGTGGTAGACCATTGTTCATGCAGACGAGAAGGTGTTAGAGGCCAAATACCTCCGATCAACGTGATTAGACTAGCTACGTTCTAGCTAGAGAATGAGGCCCAAATATGGTGGAAATGGGCAAGGACCTCTAGAGATCCAGGAGCTGCTAGGCGTGGAATTCTCCCCTGTGTGGATTAGGCGAGAATAAATGGGATGATATGGTCAAGTCATGAAATGAGATCTCAGGACTCTACCCACAAGAGACCTGAGGATCATGGATATGTCGAAATTGGCGTCATCCCGGGATGGATTACCGACAGCCAGGTGGTCATACCGATTGTGAGGTAGGAGGTTACCGCCATAATTAGTATCCGCACTGCATGGTATTTCGTGGGGACAAGCATGACATTTCGCCTGCACAAAGATACAGTCCAGTGTCGTGGACAAGCTAGCTGCCGTCAGCGAGCTTCACCCTAGAGGACGAGGAGAGACCGACTTGGGATCTACTCGGTAGTGTGCGAGCATGTGGATGTTTTTCCGTATGAGCTACCCGACTACCTCCACGGATGTAGACTTTGTGATTGAGTTACACTGCAGATTTTCACCCATCTCTATGACTCCACATAGATGGCACCGATCAGTTGCAGAACTCGTGAGTCCGCCTACGAGCTAATGGACAGCGTCTACGACCGAGCACTCCCCACCATGGGGCGTCCAATTGGTTTATAAAAAGAAAGACAATACCCTTGACCGTATCGACTACAGACAGCCACTGTGGTTGGAATAATCAAGAATTCGGCATCCACTGCCGAGAATCGATGAATTGCTTGATCGCTTGAGAGGAGCAGTCTACTCCAAGATAGACCTTCGCACTGTTACTGTCATCACCGAGGGTTGGGGGTGGAGACAGACATCCCACAGACATGACGCGCCATGTAAGCACTTTGAGTTTACTTCGTGATGCCCTTTGATCGACGACCGCGCCAGCAGCAGATTCATGGATTCATGCATAGGTATTCCCAACCCTATTTAGATCACATTTAGTCTTCAGATGACATTTGATCTACTCCCAAATGTTAGTGGGAGCATGAGTATCACTCGAGGATCGTTTCTACGCTTGTTAAGACCATCAAATGTACGCTAAGATCAAAGTGCGAGTTTTAACTTACCGAGGTGAGATTGGGACACGGGTGTCGCGACCAGGAGCAGCCACGACCTAGAGAAGGTTGAGGCAATGATGAATTGGGAGACCGAATGTCAATCTGGATAATGTTTCTCGGGATTGGCTGATATTACAGAGATCGAGAATGGCCAAGCAATCCATTCAAAGATTATAGGATTTCAATCATGGGACATGGACTCATGGTTGGGGCGCCCACTCATAGAGAGAGAAATCGAGATACATGGAACACTGAATAATCAAAAGCACGTGTTAGTAGCAGGGAGGATCGCCTTCTCCTGGGCTTCGGGGCAAAGAGGTGCAAGACTGTCGCCACTGGGCGTGACTGGGGTGCCGGATTGGAAAGCATGAGTGACTGGATCTTCGCAGACAGGATCCTAAGACTCACAATGCAACCCGCAGCTGTGAGGACAGAGAGAGCATGGGCCTGACTCACACCCCAGTACGGGCCGAGAACCGCCGCCGGAGTCAAGCACTCTCAAAGAAGACTGATGAAGCAGAGGGCTAGAGTGTGGGTCGGTCGACAGATCGATATTAATCAGCTGCAACTTTAGGTAGACCTATTATTATGGATTGTCGCCTGACAGGACGAGTTGATAAACCACCGGTCATTGCATCGAGACCCAGCCGGCCATACACGCACGTATCTGGCTTATGGTTTATGCCTCTAGAGCAGTCTATACATAGATGTTCTCCTTGTGGGTGTGGGGTGAGAGTTGACCTGATAGAGTTTCAGATATACACTCGAGATGGAAAACACACTAATGCTATCACGTTGTACTTGTAGCCGAGGATATGAGCTCAGAGATTTCACTGAAGATTGTCATACTATATAGTTGTCAATATGGATCAGAATAGAGTATAGAGTCGGTGACTCGAGGTTTGGATACCCTTTGAAATTGCATTGGTGTTGAAATGGCAAGGATCTGCAATGGATGTCACATGTCATGGATTATTAACAAATTCATCGATCGTCAAGACAGGATCTGATATATTAGCGTTACACACCAAGCAAGGGGTTGTGTAGGTTACGTATGTCATGGATTACATACGTTATGTTAGAGGACATGCTACGCAGCATGCCTTGGATCATAAAGGTAGAGACAATTCGCCAGAATTTGTCATACAAATCGTAAGAGTAGTTATCAAAGCAGAATAATGGTACCACACAGAGTAACAACAGAGCCACGTAGATCATCGCGTTGGACCTAGCGACAGGAACCCCATCATCATCCATCTGATTGGAGACAACTTCAGAAGGTGAGTTTGATATTAACGCTTCTTCAAACGCCAGCTTCTGAGAAGAGCTACGTTAGACCACGTCAATCCTTAGAGTCTGGAAGAAGAACGCTTTTCTGGTACAAAGACGTCGCAGGAGGTCGTTCGGGCAATGGAAGCTATCGCCAGGTTCATTGTAATCTTCTCGAGACAGCTCAGAGGGTAGGCATAAATAGCGTTTAGTTAATACCTACGCCGCAACAGGTATTTCTTGTGGTCGCCTCCATGTTCCTTCAAATATACTCATCCTGTCATGTGGTGATCGGATAGATTCGAGGACACCGAGCGGACCCGAGTAACCATGCATTTTGATAGTCGTGATCGTATGTTTCGCGACGCAAGACCGAGCGAAATGAGAGTAATACATGATCGTGGGCGGATGAGCCACGCAGAGCAGGACACGATGCGCCACCATCCTTCAGTTTAGGATGAAAGGCAATGAGTTTTAGCTGTTTAGCATTTAAAATACCAATGGCACGTACGGCAGTGCACGCTGTATACACGAGTGATTCTGATTGCCCGCAATTTGACACCTTCTTGCTGATACAGAACATGACCCAAAATCACCCAAAAGAGCAAAGGTAAATGTGATTAGCAAACTGTTGTTTCAAGGTAAATCTATCTATTCTTCATTCTGGATCTAAACTGATTTAATCGTTAATCGCCTTCCGAAACAGAATAATTAAAATTTCCTCACGACCTCAAGACAAACAGTCACATCAAGCTTTTCTCGAGTAAAACTGTCATAGCCTTAAAATTAGAACTTCGATGTAAATGAAGTTCAGATATACACGACTGCAAAATCATAAGTGCATGATATAGAAATGACAAAAATGGTGTCTGATATGTCAACAATCAAAATGACGAATATCAATAGGACTGATTTTAAAGTCATCAGTCAATAAAAATAGTGAATAGTTCTTCTTCTTTCCATTGCCTCAAAAGAAATGGTCATTTTGGGAGATGCAGAGCTTCCATTTTGAGAGCTTTTAGATAGAGGGCATTTTCTCAATTTAAGATCCACCACACTGATCTTCTGTCGTAGAGAAAGAGCAAGCAACGCCCCACGCTGGAGCAAAGCCACTGGACTCCTGGTTGCCAGGTTTATGAACCTCAAGAGGTAGGTTTCTCCACTTGAGTTTATCTCATTTAAGTGGTTGTGGTCGAGCGCTAACAAGAGGCCGTGAGGGGTTGAAACGATCGTCCCAAACTCGGAATCAATTGATATACTGCGAAACAAAAAATGGAGTAGTCTATGGCACGGTCGCCGGGTATTATAATAATGTTATTTAAATGTTTGTTTATATGCATCAATGCAGAATTATGTCAAATGATCATGCTCACTAAGTGAACCGGCCGAGTTGTGATCTTCTAATAGTAACCGAGTGTCACTATTCCCCGAAACAAGAACAAAAAATATTTTGCAAACATGTATCGGTCTAAAGATTTCCAACAATGTCGGTTTGATCATTAGCCTAAGTGTTTAATTCTTCGATGTAAGGAGCAAGCAATTACATAACATGATTGTGTGATTTTAATTATGCGAGTATATTCATGTTTATATTTGCATGATTAGACTCAGATAGAACTGCATACATGCAGATTCATATGCACCGGATCACCCTAGGATTATGTGAGGAGTGCATGAGATGAGTCTAGAGGGAAAAAGGTTCTGAGGGAAGTCAGTTTCCAAGAACACTATCGAGGGGTAGTAGTCCAAATTTAAAATATCAATCGTCTGAGCTACCAACTGATATTCACCCAGGGTAGTCCATTAAACAAACAATATATCAATCGTCTGAGCGCTCCAATTGATATATATATACACTGAGGGTTGTCCACTAATAAAACACAATTTACACAAGGCTTAAAGCAGTGTGAGAGAGTCTAGAGGACTCCTGATCCGAAATGTCACAGACATTCAAGCAGGATCATGCATTTGCTTGAATGTGTGTTTACTGAACATTGTGACCGCACTTAGGTAAGAGCAGTCACTAGTGGCGATTCTCCTCTAATGAGCTTTAGCTATCCCGCCGTGACCCCCTTTTTTACTGTGTACGTAGATTGTGCAGGGACTAGCCATCCTAAAGAGACCCGAGGATTAGAAGAAAGCCTGCCATGTCTGACAAATATACATGTATTAGGAACTTTTAAGCACGTGTGTATTGTATATGAGTAAAACATATTACCTCGTACCATTGGGTATAGTCGATTTATAGTCAGTATGTATATCTGAAAGTACGCGAGTGGCCCGCGGTCAGATTGATATATATTGCATATCGACTGTTCGGGGACGTGTGATGCAGGTACCAGACTGCAGAGCTCTCCGTACAGCCGAGGCACCGATTTTCCCAAGCCAAGGCTGCAACCACATCCACTCAGATTCCGCGGCCGACAGCGGTACCAACCCGACCGGCTCGAGGCGTCACAGTCGTGATGACATAGATCCCGCTTTGGATCATGCAGGCCCCGAGTATCGACGCCTTCTCGGCCCTCATGGACCACCGTCACATGCTGGAGTACAAGGCCTTCGCCCCCAGCGGACCACTATTTCATATAGAGTATACGCCTTCGGCCCTCATGACCACTCCAGACAGTTGAGTATACGCTTCTGGGCCCTCATGGTTTCCTTTATCCACTTCTAAGGTTTATGCAGTACGAAACATAAAACAAATGAAATGTAGAGAATATATGACACGATATGATAGCTTACACCGTTTATGCGATGATAGTATAACAAGTATGTTAAGTATATTAAGAAGCAAAGTGTCAATGACACGAAAAGTATATGAACAGTACAAGACATGAAAGAGAAAGTGACATTAAGATAACAGAAACCAAGATGTGAAAAACAAGACATGAATACAAGATATGACAAAGACATGATAACAAAGATGTGAAAACAAAGACATGATCACAAAGATATGAAAGCAAGACACGTATGACAAGACATGATAACAGCATATGATACGTTTACATAAAAATAGAACATATCAAATGATATAGTATATACATGAAAGTAATATATGTGTATAAGAATGATACACAAGATAGGTTATGCGATGAATATAGATATACCTAATGAATAGAGGGAATATATGAATACATGATAGAAATGTTAAGTGCAAAGAACGATAGAGATAAGTAAAAGATGACAGCTAACAAGAATACAAGAAAAGTAGATAGGAGATATGTCAAAGACGTAGAACATGTGACATGTAATAGTAATGTAAAGTGATGATAAGTATAAAGCCATATGCATACGTATAAGTCATGGATCATTACCATTGGTGGTTGTCCATGCTTATGTTCCCACTAAGCGTAAGCTTAAAGACGGTGTTCAATCCGCAGAGACCGGGGCGTAAGACAAGGATAGAGGATTAACATCCCACATCGCAGAAAGCCACGAGATATTTCACCGGACGGCTCGCGATCTTGGATGATTCAGATTAGAAAAGAAAAAAGTACATGTATAAGTAAATGGGACTCATGATATGTGTAGATTACCTGACACCACTGGGTGGTAGTCTTTTGTAAATGAAAATGGATTTTGTTATTATTACAAATTGTCTGGCAACCACAGGTACAAGTTCAAATTGAAAGAATGTGATCAATGAGTCCCAAAGATATATCTCGTAAGGTTCTGACTAGGTTCGGTCCGCACCAGTCGGATCGGAACGGGACGCACAAACCGACCACTCGATCTCCAGAATACTAGCGGTAGAAAATGGAGCTTCTCACTCCTCTTTCTTCTTTCTTCCTTTTCATTTCTTCTTTTTCTTTCTTTCCTCTTTTTCCCCTTCTCTCCACCGAATCACTTGACTCAACTGCTGGAAAGTTCCTCCCACCTTCCCTTACCACATGTCCCTTCCTCATTTGCTCTCTTCCTTTATCTTATCCAAAACTTGGATTTCCTTCCTTTAGGGGCTTGACATGGGCTCCATGGGTTCCCAGACTTCCTTTTGCTTTAACTTATCTCTCCAATTTCCACCACATGTCTTAATGCGAGCCAAGGATCTTTTCTTTCATTCATGTACATGTGGTCACATGGACACATGCATTAAGTGGCATTCTCTACACCACATGGCTCTCATGCCATGTGCACCCTCATTAAAGTTATCATGTGGTGTCTACATGGTCATGCCATGTGGCACCACTCCTTGTGTCACCCGACACCCGACACCTAGAAAAACGTGAAATTCTGACTGTCTAGGAATCCAACGAAATTCAACTAGGCAACTAGATTTCGCGAGACGATTCCAATGGTGAAGTCCGTTTCGTCATCTGAGATCTAGAAAAATTCAAGGTTTTCAACTTGTACTATTGCGACAATTATTGTTTTTTCATTTTTTAGAAAAATTGAATTTTTCCAGGGTTTTACATTATTCCCTCCTTAAAAGAATTTCGTCCCAAAATTTCACGCACATACACATCGAATCACATGCATATGCAATTGTCATTCTAGTTTCCAAAAATTATACAACGCACCTTCGTCCCGCCAATGAAAAGATAGGTGGCCCGTGATCGTGTCCTTGTGTTCCCATGTTGCTCTGAATTCCTCGGTGTTACACAACACATTCACTAGCCTCACGGTCTTGGGTCGCAAACCCCCCGAGTCTCACTATTATGATACGCACCGGCCTTCTCCTCAAAGGTCCCATTTGTATCAACATCAATCCCTCCCAATCCACTGCTACGAGTTGGATCTAGAGTATACTCAGCATGGGAGACGTGAACACCCCATGAACGCCTGGCGACTCTGGTAATGCCAACCGATATGCAACTATGCCCACCCTCTCAGTATCTCAAAGGGCTCGGAGATACTGGGCACTAGCTTCCTCATTAACCTGACCACTCCATCTCTTAAGCATCACCTTCAAGAAGACGGATCACCCACCTCAACGTCCGATGTCAACTGCCGTCGGCCAGAATTTCCGCCACTAAGTCAAGAAGACGCTCAGACAAACCCACCTTTCGTGAGGTGTCTCTAATCAAATCCGACCAAGATTGACCTCCCACCTCTGTCTAACAAATCGGAGATCGACATGGCCTCTCATACAAAGGCTCATAGGGTGTCATCTGTATACTAGCTTGATAATTGTTGTTGTAGGCGAATTCCACTAAGGGTTATGCCTCCAGCCTACCCTTAAGTGACTCACATTACATGTTTGTAGTGATGCCGTCCTCTTAAAACATGTATGGTCCTCTCCGACTGACCATCTGTCTGTGGATGAAACGTAGTGCTCATTGTCAACTGCGTCCCCATGGCCTTCTCGAAACTCTTCCAAAAGTGTGCCATAAAACTGGATCTCGTCCGATATTATGGACATCAGACTGTGGTAATGGATAATCCATTCACATACAATGCACAATTCTTCCAGCCAAGTGAAGGTCATCCGTACACCAGAAAATGTGCCGACTTAGTGAGCCTGGGCCCACTATCACCCATACCGCATCGTGTCTCCGCGTTGTTCCCGTGGCGTTGGCCCAAAGTCCATTGTGACGTGCTCCTACTTCCACTCTACTACCTCCAATGGCTGAGGTACTCACGCCCGTGCTCAGCCTTTACCTACCGTATTATGGAGACATCTAAACAAATCTACAACGCGGTCGCTTATCCCGCCTAGTAATAATCGTGAAGAAGATCACAAACACTCGTACAGCCTGGATGCACAAAAATTGAGGACAAATGGAACTCCCCAGATCTCCTCTCGTGATCTCATTAACCTGGGAACCACACCCATTCCTATAATCGAAGACTACCATCTGCGTGGAACGCCCAAAGATTCACTGTGACTGACTGTAAATCTCTATCCCCGATGGACACTCATATCTCGCATCCCGCCCCTACACCAATCACTCTACTAATGTGGATGGCATAGCCACTAAACTCCCTAACACATACCCCGAGCCTCCATCACCGTGACTCAATCAATCTGGTCTCATAATTCGAGCATTTGCCAACTCCCGTAGCTTACACTAGCTAGTACTCCTCGTGACTTCCATCTGAGTACATCAGCCACCACATTTTCTGTACAAGATGGTAATGCAAAGTGGTTACAATCCTCCAACCCATCCACCTACATTGCCTTCATGTCGAGGTCCCGCAGTGAAAATATACTTTAGACTCTCGTGGGTCTGAAAATACCGGGGCCAAACTACTCACCATATAAATAAGGGCTTTACATTCAAGGTAAAGACAATGGCCGCCAACCCATGTCATGTGGGGTAATCTAGCTCATGATTCTTTAACCCGGCGAACCATAAGCTACCACTTTCCCGCATCGCATCAAACGAATCCGTTTGTTCCAGCATCACAAGACACCCGGTACCTTCGTCTCGTTTCTGGATGGCACAGAGCCGGCAGCCTCCTTTTCAATTCCTCGAATGCTTTCTACTTAGGGTCATTCCAAACTTAACCTCATTCCGTGTCAGTCTTGTCATAGGTGCCGCTAGCCGAGAAATCCTCAATGAACCTCCCAGTACCTCGCCAATCCCCAGAAACCCTGTATATCGAAGACTCGACTTTACTCCTAACTCATAACAAACTTAATTTTCAGCCCTACTAACACACTTGAAGCCAACACGATAAAACCCCAAGAATCGCACTCAAGAAGCCAAAATTCACATTTGTTGAACTATCAAGGCCAACCGATGGTCTCTCAAAATCAGAGAACGACCCCAAATGATCCTCATGCCCCGACTCAGAGAATCAAGATGTCGTCAACGAAGACCACAACAAACTGATCCAAATAGGGTTGAAATACCCTATGCATGAGATTCATGAATGTTGTTGGTGCATTCGTCAATCCGAAAGGCATCACTATGAACTCAAAATGCCCGTACTGCGTCCTAAACGCTATCTTAGAGATATCTGCCTCCCTAACTCTCAACTGATGATAACAAGTGCGAAGGTCTATCTTGGAGTAGACTCGTGCCCCTTTCAGCTGATCAAATAGGTCATCAATCCTCGGTAATGGATACCGATTCTTGATCGTAACTGCTCAACTCAAGCCGATAGTCACGATAGTTGGAAGAGTCTTGTCCTTCTTAGCAAACAACCCAGTGCCCGCGGCGGCGCCTAGCCTAATAAAACCCGCCCACACTCCGCATTCAACCTCGAGTTCCTGGCTAACTCAACCTAAGGCCATCCTATGAGGAGTCATAGAAATGGGCGACGTACCAGGGTGTAACTCAATACATAAGTCTACATCCCTCTATGGAGGTAATTCCCGTAGCTCATCAGGAAAAACATCCTCATACTCACAAACTACTCGAGGCAGATCCAAGTCTTGTCTCACCTCGTCCTCTAGGGTAAGGCTTGCTAGCTAACCTATCAACTGCCTGTGCCATCTGGAGTTGTACACGGTTTTGGGTAAAACATCGTGGCTTATCCCCTTGAAACGCAACACAAATACCGTCTCGTGTAGGCTGCAATCCTCCCACGCTCACAATTAATGACAACTCTGTGTCACAACCGCCCATCCTGAAGGATGACATCACACTCTGACATGTCCATTACCTCAGTCCACAAAGGAGTAGAACTCAAAGATCTCTTACCGCAACCCCTACATATCGTGATTCATACCACCCTAGTTCCTGTGTGGGAGAGCTTACATACAACTGCGCTTTTCCAAGGCCTCAACCTCTAAGCCCACTTCCATACATGATGCAACAATAAATGAATGTGATGCAATCTTCAAACAAAAGATATTCTTGCCCAGGCGAGATAGAAACATAAATTCCAAGATAACTGACTGACCACAGGCTCAATCGATGCACAACTACGTAGATACGCCCCTGGGTCCTTGAAACTCCTGATTGACTTCACCCATGCTCTAGCCTCTAGCTCAATTGCAACATAAGGCACTCGTGTAACCTGGGACTAACACGGTTCCCCAGCCCGTACTAGGGTAAGAAGGAACATACTGTGTTTGTGCACATCCCACTAATGACTAGGACCGTTCCATCCTAAAACCCTAGGATCCTTGCCTTTGAGGGCAATCCCGCTTCATATGTCTAGGCCGATGGCAATGGAAACATGTCATCGCTCCCGATCGCTAAGAGCTCCTGAAAATGTACCGCAAATTTCTGATAGCCGCGCCCTATCCTTGAAAAAACCCTTGTGAACTTAGAAGCCTTCGCTTTTCCCGAACTAAAGAAGGTTGGGCCCTTCTCATATTACCAAGACTTCATTCCTGATGAATCAGGCATCTTCTATTCTCTCTCTATGGTCATAGTTGTCCCGACCATGTGAGTCCATGTCTTGTAAGAGGAATCCCATTAATCTTTCCCGAATGTACAACTCGCACTATCCAAACTTTTCACTCAAGGCCATGTCCTGTGGCCACATAATCGCGCCAAGAAAACAGCTAACTCGTGAACTTAGCCACGTATTCCATCAATACATCACTGTTTAGCTCTGAGAACTCTCAGCCTCAGATGTTCAGCGCTTGCCAAAAAAATTTTGCTCAAGAAGAGCTCATGGAACTCTACCCAAGTCATTGCCTCTAAGTCCCTCAAGGTCTTGACTCAATCCCAACATACTTGAGATTCACCCTCTAGCTGGAATGCCGCTAGTCTAATCTTCATCAGACGGAGGTGATCTCCCGCAGTCTCCAATATCTTCTCAATCTATCTAATCCACTTACAGCCACCATTGATCCCCTCCTCCCGTGAATGTCGGCGATGATGTAAGACCGAGAAAATTCCAATTTTAGAAAATGGTAAAATAGTACTTTGGCAAACCAAAATTTTATAGATCTTGATGACGAAACGGATTTCTACCATTGGAATCTGCCTCACGAAATTCAGCCACCACGCCAATTCTCGTCAATCTCCGAGACGCTTGAAATTTTGCACGTTTTGAGACATCAAGTGATTCGGTGCCAGAAATGATATTTGATGTGACAAAAGTCACATATAACTTGTGCTCATGTGACACATGTTGCATGAGTATAGAAATTATGGAACGACGCGCTGAGATCGTACATGTGCTTGAAAATCCAAAGTCGGGGACATAGATGTCATTTTTGGAATTGTAAAGGAAAATACAATAAAATAGAAAATGGTGTTGTCTCCTTCAAATTGGAGAAAAAACGTGCAGTGGCTGGGGTGATAAAAAGAGTTTAGGTTTTAGATTTTTCTTTAGAGAGAGAGCACCTTCTCTCTAAGATTATTTGGAGATCTAATGCTTCCATTCCTTCGCCAAGAAGGAAAGTTGTTCTGCATTTGAAATACAAAAATCATTTCTCAGGGGAGTTTTCAAACAAACTCCTGAGGTAGGGGTCATCCTACTCAGTTACACTTGTTTAAGTGTTTTGGTTGATGTTTCGACGCTGAGGTCATCAAATGCTTGATCTGGCCTAAACTGAAAATCAAGTGGTTAGGAATTTATTAGTTCATTTCAGCGGGCCCCAGACGTCACTTACATCATGGTTATGTTGGAGGATGATTTATTCCAATTAATTCATGATTTGGTGTGTATGAGGCCAGTTGGCTATGAAATTCAAGTTCATCTATGGAACCATAAGGATATTGTCGAAATGTGATCTGAGACACCTGCCATGAATAAGGTTCATGAATTATTTTGTGAGAAAATGAGATACTGGTAATTCAAACAATTGTTTGTTTGTTAATTAGCCTATGTAGAGCTAAATTTTTTTAGCAGATTGATGTAGAATGTGCATAAATATGTTTTATGTGCTTACCTATAGTTAATATATATATATATATACATGTTTTTATATATTAGTACGTGTTGTATAATCAGTGTTGAAATGACATATCAGATTTTGCTAAAATCGGATAAACCAAGTTAAAAGGCATGTCATGAAAATTGAAAGAAAAACAAAACGCTTCTAAATGAATTTCACAGGATGAATTTCCAGAGAATGGGGTTGGGAGACGGTCCAATCCGATCATTTTAAGGAGGACCATGACTGTTTTTCAAAGGTCTCCCAACACATCGCTTCTGAGGGAATCCATATTTTACCGACACGTTTAGTATGCACTCAAAACAATGCCGGTTTTGAAAAAGTGATATTTTTTCTCTATATGGCTTAAAGGTGTGAGGGAGCCTGGGGAGAAACTGAAATGACATTTAGACATTCAAGTAGGACTGTCAATTTGCTCATGTGTGTTTACATGTGGAGCATCAGATATGCACTTAGGTGGGAGAACCCATTTGCTTACCCACCACTGGGTACAGCTCACCCCGTCGAGGATATTTTCATGTACAGGAGCGTATGAGACGGCCCATCCTAGAGGCCAGACACTGTACAAAGTCAAGGCGGCCAGGTTGTTCAGAGCATATATTAGAATGTTGTAAACTTTAATATATAATAGATAAGAGCAAACTTTTAATTTTAAACCATGGTATATGCAGTTAGTGTATATTGGGTAGAGCCTATATCAGTTATATTGACGTCAGATAGGTCTGTATTTGGGGTATTCCCGCATAAAGGATACTTCGCCCGATTCGTGAATAATGTTCCACACCATTATACCACACAGTATTCCACTGCTGACAGTAAATCAACCCGACTCCCCTGGATTCGGGCGTCAAGGCATTGTGATGTGCGTTCAAACTCTTGAGGTTATTCGACCGCCACCCCCAACCGCATCAACAAAATACTGGTAAACTAACACCTATAACACGCGCGCCCATTGCAAAAAACTAAGATGTTGTCTATCGCCTCTGACAACTCTACGCCCTTTCGTTTTCCCTCGACTTCACATCTACACATGTCAGCGCAACAGGTCACCAAATCTCTATCTCTGGGCCTAGGCTTAGTGTTTACACATGCCAACCAATTAATAGACCTTATCATCATGAACTACACCGCTCATCCTTGTCTCGAACTCCTAAGGTTGCTTTTCAAACCCAGTGTTCATCTTTTCCTATATACATTCAAACACATATATAATTCACGCAATCACAAACATGGAACACGTATATCAAAGACAAAGAAACATGCAAGGTTCAAACGCCCTAAAACTCATAGGTAATCACCTTCTACCCTTGAACAAACCTGACGTTGGCATCAAATACCGAGCAATAGGTAATCAAACCATGTCTTAACACTGTCAGATGCTTGTATCAAACATTGATACCAAGCTATAACGCCCAACCTGAGTCTTTTTTCGCCATCGAATCATCCATCATGGCTAAAAGAAACTTGTCACGATAGAGGTCCTCCGTCGCGCACGAAGTCCCTTTGTCGCGATAGAACTCAAGCTCTTGGATGTGTTTCATCCCGATGTACCTCTAGTAATTAAAATATTTTCGCACGACGCAATGAGCAATGCCCAAAGATGAATTCTCCGCGTTACTCTCACCTAAGGTATATGCACAGAAACACAATACCAAGTAAAAGTCACTTTCATACTCGAATGTCTACATGTCATGCCCCATGCCTCGAGTTTTCGCCAACTCCCTCACACATCCATTTTCCATGTATGAAAAATTGTTTTCAAAACAAAAGATTTTTGTTTTTGAAAACTCATCGGGTCAACAACCATATGACTTATCGATAACCCTCCAGATGAGAATCATTTGGATAATACCCATGCAAACTACTGATAAACTCTCCATATAATTATTACATACTTCTCAATAAACTTAGTGGACATATCCATGCTATAATTGTCATCGGATAAACCCTCCGATATCAATCTATTCAAAACTGGCATGTTTCATTTTTTTTTAAGCAATCACACCCGTTTAATGCTGATGTCCTCGTTGTATGAGAAATGCTAATGTTGGCCATGTCAAACTATGTTATACGTGACGATGCATGAACTATATGCAACATTAAATCATGGATAATTATACTTATATATTCACATCACACACCTCTAATTTCTCGAGGGTCCCTGCTAACTCATTAACCTCATAAATTTCCGTCAGTCGCTCAAGACTCTAAGTCTTCGTACCCTGACGGCATTCAACTACCTACGGACACCGAGTTACTTCTAAGACCACTTCCATAATGTCCTTCACCAGAACCATTCATTCATATTTAAATCTAAAATATAAAAAGAAAATAAATAATTATAATCCGTAGGGTTCAATCACGCCCTCTTACCATAATTACATACCACTATTTATACACAAATTCAAAAGAATTTTTAAAACTTTATACAAAAAACACTTTACAAAAATGTTACTCAAGGCCACATGTCGGCCTCCTTCTCAATCACGGCCTCGTCGGAGCACCGTCTCCCTGTACATTCCGTATACCTAAAAGGAGATCCCACGATGGGGTGAGCAATGTCCAGTAGAAAATTTTCCTACAAGGGCTACTCCCCACCTAAAATGCACATGTAATGACGTACATAAAACATCCAATCATATTCCATATAAATAATGCAATCATATATGGAATATTGTGTGTCATGCATGAGATGAGACGCCTCATGCCCCCAACCCAGTCCAACATCCTCATAACCAGGTACACTTTGGTGGTTAAACCAAATATTAGTGTTTTCACCCAATGACTTGAACTATTGGACAACCCTTCAATATTTAATTAAATTTTTATCAACCCGTGGCTGCTCATGACCACGTCTTTCTGGGTCACACAAGAGGATCGAGGCGCCTTCCACATTTTTACTTGCTCACCGCTTCCAGGACTCCAAGTCTAACCGCATATAAAGGCCCCAGCCCACCCCGGGAGGATTCACCCCATTCATACGCCCAAACACACGTGATTTATATTTATTATTGTTTTATACAACCGTGGTCTGATTTTCGACGTTGTCCCACTCTCAGTTTCACTCACACATTCACCAAGAATGGTGAATAACAATACCATGCACCCACACCCGACTCGACGCGATATGATCCTGCATATGAAAGGCAATCATGCCATTTCACGCTATGTCATGCTACATGCACAATAAAAGCTACATACAACATTTATAAATTCTGGATAATTATATTTCCTACATATAATTTCCATTCATCACTCTGCGTTAATATATCACGCAAGCACATATTAACACATCTACACACACAGCATATTAGTTATTTTCAAATAATAACACACAAATGGCCCAAATCTCGACTCATATAAAACAACACACCCTTAGTCCCTTCACGCCCATGAACCTTTTTTTTGTTCAATCACATCCAACGTCAGGATACTAAAACACACAACAAAAACCGTAAGACATCGCCCCGGATCAAATCAAACTTTGGATGCCTGACCGCCTCTTAATCAAATTCTCTAATTCTAATGTTCAGTCCCAAAATCTGTGATCAACTACAAGGTCAACACGCTCAAGACAACTCTATGCGTCAATACATGGCTTTTGTGCTAAACCATTCCAAGTAGGAAAATTTCACTCGCTGAAAGACGAAACCAAGATATCGGGTGTACTCCACGCTGAGTCGCGATGTTAGATCGACTTTTACTCTGACCGTCTGGGATTGACCCGTCGAAACCGGGGAAAATCCCTTTTCGCTTTCTCTTCTTTCTCTCTCATCCGATTCCTCCTCTCTCTCTTTCCTGTTTGCCTCCCTTCTCTTTCTTTTTCTTTTCTTTTTCTCCTTTCTTTCCTTTCCTTATCCACCAAATCCTCCTTGCTTCCTGTCTAACCCATTTTCATTTTCTCCCTTTTCTCTCATTCTTCTCTTTCTTTTTCTTCATTTTCTGATTACCATCAACCCGTATGGTCCATAAGTAGGAAACTTCCTCCCCACTTCCTCCATGCCACATTGCCTCCACAAATTTTCTTAATTTCTAAATTTTTCTTTATTTTTCCTTATGTGACACATGGCTCAATGTGAGCCATTTAAACAATTTCACTACATGGATCATGCCATGTGTCACCTTTGTTATGTGCTATGATTATAAGCAGGTTACTGATGTTTTGTGAAAAACATAAAATTCCTACCGTCTCGAATCCAAATCTTAAATTTGATTTGATAACTGATTTCGCAAAACAAATTCAACGATGAAGTCCATTTTGTTATCCCGAAATCTAGAAAATTATAGCAACCAAATTTACCATTTTACCCTTGTTAAGTAGCAAATGAATTTTTTCGAAGTTTTACATTCTTCCCTAATTGAATTTCCTGGGCCCCGAAATTCACCCACTAGCACACATGTCATGCATATGTAATACCTATTCTAGTGCCACAATTTTAGACAACGCACCTCCGTCCTCAAATAGAAGATAAGTGGTTTGATCATGTTCAAGGCTCTAGTCGCTCTCCTCCACTCCTGTCGAACAACACTTTTCACTAGTCGAATCGTCTACAAGCAAACCCGATTCCCGCTATCCATACGTGAATGGTCCCTCCTCGGTTGTCCCATCGCATCAACAGAATCTCTCAATCCACTAAGCATGAGTTGGATCCGAGTATACTTCCCGAGTACGGAGACACGGAATTAATCTCGCCGACAACTAATAAACTCGAAGATAATGCCAACCGATACGCAACTGTGCCCATCCTCTCAAGTATCTCGAAGGGCCCAATATACCTCGGCGCTGGCTTCCCTTGGTTGTCGAATCTGACAACTTCTCTCTTAGGCATCATCTTACCCACCTCAAACTCTAGAGGTCGATGTCGTCTGTCGACGTAGCTCTTCTGCCAGCTCTGAGCCGTAAGAAGACGCTTCTGTATCAAACCCACCTTCTCAGAGGTGTCTCTAATCAAATCCGGACCAGTGATAGAACTCTCTCCCACCTCTATCCAACAAATCGGGGATTGGCATGGCCTCCCATATAAGGCCTTATAGGGTGTCATTTGTATACTCGCCTGATAACTGCTGTTATAGGCGAATTCCACTAAGGGTAAGTGCTCTTCCCAACTACCCTTAAAGATCCAAGACGATGCCTCGTAGCATGTCCCCAAAAATCAGATGGTCCCTTCCAACCGACCATCTGCTCTGGCTGATGAAACGCAAAGGCTCATCATGAACTGTGGTCCCCACGGCCTTTGTGGTTCCCACCAAAGTGTCATAAACTCGATCCCCGTCCGGTTAGTATGGACACCGCACGCCATACCTGGACAATCTCGAATATACAACCTGCAAATTCCTCAGCGTCATCATCCGTGACCGCCGTAAAATCGACTTAATGAGCCAATCCACTATCACCTATACCGCATCATGCCTCCGCAGGTCTGGCGGTGCGGTCACAGAGTCCATCGTGATGCCCACCTCCACCCAACTACCTCTAATGTCAAGTAGCTCGCCGGGCTTCTAATGCTCACCTTGACCTGGGCCGACACGTGAGACATAGCTAACAAATCGCAACGCGTCGCTTCATTCAGTCTAATGATACCGAGATCAGATCCTGACATCCGTACACCTGACGCACCAAGAAACTGAGAAATGGAACCTCCTGAGGATCTCCTCTCTCATATCTCGCGCCGGGGAACCACAACCCGCCTGCCAGTAAGACTACCATGTGTGGATGGCCCAACCTCGTCAATTGTGACCGACTGCATCCCAGCCCCACGGATGATATCCTGTTCCGTCTCGGGACTCCAATCACCCTACTTAATAGGGATGGCGTAGCTACCAACCTCCCTAGCGCTCCCTGAGCCTGATCACTATACCCAGAGCCTAAACTCCGTCCTTACGCCCGAGACCAAGCACCGGAAGCTACGCCACACAACAGCACTTCGTGACTTCCACTGAGCGCATCAGCCACTACATTTGTCTTACAAGGATGGTAATGCAAAGTGAAGTCATAGTCCTTCAAATACTCCATCCATCTGCGTTTCTCAGTCAAGTCCCTGGTCAGAAAATATACTGCACTCTTTGTGGTCTGAAAATACCAAACTCGTCACTACATAAGTAAGGCGCCACCCAAGGCAAAGAGCTAATACCGCCACTCCAGATCATGTAGGGTAATTCTACCATGACTTTTTAGCTATTTGGAACGATAAGCTACAAATTTCTCTGACTACACTTCAAGAGACATCCTACCGTCTTTGAGCATCACAAGACACCGTGTACCTCGTCCCTATTCCAGACTATCAAAATAGGAAAGGAGACGCCCAGCCTAGGGTCTCGACTACCCGCCAACCTCGCTGACACTTCGTGGAATGTCTGCATCCCGACTCGACCATTTAGGCTGGGCAGAGTCTCCTGTACAGGAGCTCTACCCACGGTACATAACCTGTCCCAAACATCAATATCATATTAAAACGCCACTGGGCCCATACAACAATACTCATCAATATACATTAACCAAATACATATATCTCATATGGTTCAAGGAGTTGTCAAAACATCTTTATACAACATATATTGAAAGTTTAAAACATTTCAATACATGTATCAACTATAAACACCAACCATAACCCGCTTTCTAAAATGGTCTCTATGATGAGCCGTCTCCTCGTGTGATGTCTCTTGTACCCGAAAAATATAATTCTCGATAGTGGTGAGCTAATGCTCAGAGTGGAATCACCCTAAATGGGTTACTCTCCACCCATGCATATGCAATGTCTAATGAGAAACACATTCAAGTAAATGTGATCCTACTACCGTCTACATGACCAACCTATACCCCGAGTCCGACTCTGCCACTCGCTTAAGCCACGTATGCGAGTGAACACATCGCATCAAGGATACTGTTTTGATCAGGCACCCATAAGTAGGTGGACCTAATTCGATTATCTATTTGGTGGACAACCCTCCGATGTATTTCAAATCGGGCCGACCGACGATTGATATTTCTACGGACTACCTCCCATATCAAATGGACACACCCGATAATTATATTTATTAGTCAACCTCCAAACCATTCTCTCTCTCAAGAATCGCTCATGCACTCACTCCTATTGTTCTAGAGGTTCTACAGATATGGAAATGCATGATGCCAATTCCAATACAATTCATATAACACATGCAAATATATATAACATGCATATATTTACATAATTCAAATCACACAAACATGTTATGCAATTTCACAGTCCGTTACACCAAAAATTAGCTCACATGGGCTAATCAACAACCACGAACAATTCGATTTGAATTATTCAACCAAACACATTATTTCACAAAATTTATTTTGTGAATACTATTCACGTAACAAGAAGTCCGTTACTATTCACGACAAAATATTAAACATCGGTTTCCACTTCGTGAACTGAATTTGTTACTTCTCGCCCCATACACGCCACAATACAATTTATTGCACAATTTATAAAATTAATAACCCAAACAGCCCGTGGACAGTCACGGACTGTCCATATGGTTTTCCAAAAACTTCACATCTCGGTTCCAAGGTTTGGAACAGATCAAACGGCCGTTCAAGGCCTCAAACCAACCGAAACATCCACAAAACACTTAAACAAAGTGTAAAAGAAGTAGGATGAAACCCCACCACGGAGTTTATCAACTCCAGTAACTGAGCCCACTACAGGCCTCGCCTCGCTTTAGAGTGACTTTCTTCGTTCGAAGAATTCCGACTGGCCGACGCCCATAACTTGTAGTCGCCTCTCACTAGGTTTTGAAAAATAAGCTCACTGCATCTATTTTCTCCCCCCTTCTTCACGTTTTTCCTTTCGTTTAAGGAAGAAAGCCAATATTCGCTAATCTAACTGCCATTTAACTATTCACCTAATGCCTTCAAATCTTGAATTTTGACATTCGCACTACCTCCCGTCCATTTCATCATTTCTCTCTACTAATGCAACATAAGTCATGAAGAAGAGCGTTATAAGTGACTTTCGTCAGAACCATATGTCATTTACCTAAGACCCGATACGTGATGCTCGAAAAACGCAAATTCGACTATCTCGAAATTCGACGAAATTCAACGCGTCATACTCGAGATTAGTTCAAACTGAAATTGCTTTCATCATCCGGGACTGAGAAGAATGATTTTTATCGAAATTACGATTTTAATTCTTTCCATAAATTGAAT
Source organism: Tetrastigma voinierianum (assembly GCA_016808115.1). NCBI lineage: Eukaryota > Viridiplantae > Streptophyta > Magnoliopsida > Vitales > Vitaceae > Tetrastigma > Tetrastigma voinierianum. The sequence continues at coordinate 54,275 of JAEQBH010009618.1, read as the reverse complement.
TTTCTTGCCCACGTTCGGCGGCATCCTTTTCAACTCTTGGAATGCCTTCACATTGTGTCATCCCACTCAAACTCACCCCTCAGTCAATCGAAATACAAAAAGCCGCTAGCCGAGAAATCCTCAATGAACCTCCTGTAATACCCCGCCAATCCCAAGAAACTGCATATCTCAAAGACTAACTTCGGCCTCTCCCAACTCATAACAACCTCTACCTTATCGTGGCTCACTGACACACTGCCGGTTGTTAACGTGTCCTAAGAATTTCACCTCAAGAAGCTAAAACTCCTCACTGAGAACTGGGCACAACCGACGGGTCCCTAAGTGCTCCTGAGAACAATCCTCAAATGATCCTCATGTTATCCTGTACTGGGAGTAGATCAAAATGTCGTTAATAAAGACCACAACAAAACTGATCTAAGTAGTATCAATACCCTGCGACAGATCCATGAATGCCGCCTAGGGCATTAATCAACCTGAAAAGCATCACAATGAACTTGAAATGCCCATACCGCGTCCTAAACGTTGTCTTAGTGATATCAAATTCTCTCCTAACTCTCAATCGATGATAACCGCATGGGTCTATCTTGCACTCGCCTTCGCCTGATCAAACAAATCATCAATCCCCAGAATACACTTTGTTCTGTAATTACAACTCCGCTCAACCGCCTATAATCAATGCACCGAAGAGTCTGGTCTCTTCTTCTTAGCAACAACCCAGTGCCCCATGGTGAAGTATGTCGGTCTAATAAAACCTTGTCCAACAATTCCAGAATGACCTGAGTTCCTACAACTCAACCTTGTCATCCCATGAGGAGTCATAGAGCATGGGCGGCACTGTGGTGCAACTCAATGACAAAGTCTACGGGTCCCATGAAAAATCCGGGTAGCTCATCCGGAAAAACGTCCTCATACTCACAAACCACCCGAGGTAGACTCAAATCCTGTCTTGCCATGTCCTCAAGCGTAAGGCTTACTAGTCAACCCATTTGTAAGACCCGAGAAAATTCTAATTTCTGGAAAAATGGCAAAATCAGACGGGGCCAAAAATCCAATATTCTGTATCTCTGATAAGAAATCCGGGATTTCACCGTTGAACGCCTTGTAAATCTAGGCTAACAGCCGAATTCGAGATAGCCTAATTGACACGTTTTTCGAGGCATCTCATTTCGGGTGTCAATAAACGACATGTGATGTGACGAAAGTCACCTATAACACAAAATATGTGACACATGTTACATGAGTAGAAATTATGGAAATGGATGGTCTAGATAGTCAAGTGGCAAAACAGAGGAAAGGATATAAATGTCATTTTATAACTTTAAAATGATAATAGACAAATACCAAATAAGAAATATCCCTCCCTTTATGAAATGAGAAGCAAAAAACCTAAAGAGTTTAAAACGAGGGATTTAATAGCGATTTTGAGCATTTTACGAGAGAACATCCCACTTCTCTCTAGATTTGTAGGCGATCCGACCGTCGAAATTCGTCGGGACAAGAAGGAAAATCACTCTACGCATCGAGGCCTACGCGTGGGTTCCGGTTTTGGGAGTTTTTGACAAACTCCATGTAAACCCCTAGTTTCGATCTATAACCTCTAAGGTTAAAAAGATGATTAGAGGTAAATAAACCTTACATTAGATTAATTGAATCTCATGGCATTAGAGAATTATCAATTTAAGGTTGACTAATTAAATTAGTTGTAATCATTCCGAGAGAGTATACAATACATGATGTCAGTAGGGTGTATAAGAGCACTAAGTGTCCTATCAGAATATTCGAGATGAAATTAGAAATGATAAATTATGGAACCCGAATTTGGTGCTAGTGCAAGGGTACAATTGTAATTACCAGGACATGTTTTGCAGCAAACAAGTGAGGGAACAAGCCATAATAGAAATAAAACAAGGATAATCGCAATATTAAAGAATTAAGGACCAACTTAAATTGAGAATTTTTGAGGTTATAAATAGCTATGAGACAAAAACCAAAACTATATTTTTCTTGTCTCATTTGTTTAGTAAACGTAGGAGGGAGGAGAATAGAGGAAAGAAGAGCAAGAGGAAAAGAGGAGGAAGGCAGAAGACCAAAATTCAAAGTATGTGTTTGCCTGAATCACGGTAATTGAATTCTTAAGGTTTGTATGGAGATTAGTTGCTCCTTTGGTCTAGGTTTTGTGCAAAGATCACATAAACCTTTGAATTTGTTAAGTTAAGTGAGAGTTAAAAACCCCAATTGGTGGAAAATAAAACATGGAATCATCAAATTATATGATGTTTAGAAGAATCGTGGACCTTTCGGGTGAATTCATAAGATTTTCATCAGGGTTTGTTAGAGTTCAAACCACCACAAGTGTTATGGAGGTTTTGAAATGACTTTTCATGTTTACTAAGGGGATACGCTTTGAGGATTGGTTGTGCAAAAAAAAATATAGAATGTCAGTTTTAAAGGAATTCACTGCCAAAATTTTCAGAAACCCTTGTTTTTGTTTTTGGCTATAAATTGCTAGAAATCATCCAAATGAATTGATTCCAATTTTGCAAAAAGAATCCATAAGAGATAGTGATATTAATCATAGAAGGGACCAAGAGAAAATTAGATTCTAAGGCTCCCAAATATGGACTGAAAGGTGAACCTGTAGCTCACTGATTTTGCCTGCTTTGGGTATGGTTGTAGTGTTTTGGTCATATGGAGTTTCACTCATCCAAATTGAGTGATCAAAATTCTAGGTAAAATATACTTAGGGGAATAATTTAGCTTAAAGAAGTCTACAAATTTTAACCCCAGAGTGCCCACAAATACTTCCTAATTGAGCTAGTGCAGAGTCTCTGCTTCGCCAATTTGAGTAATCTAGATATAAAATAAGTACAATCATAGTTTTGGTGATCCAAATTGGGTGATTCCACTGAGAAGAAACTGAACCATAGCTTCAAATGAGTAAAGAAACAAAAGGCAATTTGCACGGAAGGTGAGAGGCAATGAACAGAGGAAGAAGACCAAGGAAACGGAGCCCGAAAGCAACGTGGCTTCCACTCAGCTTCCAGATGGGTCGTCCGTTTGAGTAAAATATAATTTTTCGTTCCAAGCCTTCAAATTAAACTTGACTGTGGGTGATCCCTAAGGTCAAAAACTAAAATCTTAACATAAAATCGGATTAGAGAGTCTCGGTTTAGTAGAAACAAGCTGGAGGATATATAGAGAAAATGGTTTAATTGAGATTCTCGACCTTATAGTCGAATTAAATTTTTTCTTTTTGTCACTAGTAATGATGAGGTCATTGGTGGTGACGGGCACGGAGCGACGTCCACGGTGCCTCGTAGAAGCTTGACGGAGTGACGCGCTTCAAAGGTAAGTGGTTTACCACTTAAGATCCTTTCCAATTTCATAATTGGTTGATGTTGGTAATGAATATGGTAGTTAAGTAAATCAAAAAGAAAATATTTGAAAAAGAGTTTTAGAAGTTACAAAAACGAAAGTTAGATTTGTGTTTTGATAATATAACAAAGTTTTTAAACCCATGTATATTCCTTAAGATATAATGAGATTTGGGCTGCTATGTGATCTACCAGTCAAATTCCGCCCATAGTCGCCACAATAAAGAAAACAACACCTATGCGACGATGCAGAAAATTCCGCCCATAGTTGGGCTCAGTTTCATAGCGGCAGCGCTACGCTATGCTGCACAATTCGCACGTAGTTGGCTATTTGTATACTTAGCACCACGTGATATATGTGAATTCCACTTAGTTGCCCAGAGTCAGTACTACAACGCGATGTAGTAAATTCGTATTAGCTACTCATGATGTTTTAGAGCCCTAATGCGCGTATGCAGTAAATTTCAATGTAGTGGTTGATGACTTAGTAAGTCACTGTTATTAGTTTTAAATCGCCTTGATGGCAAAATAACAAAGGATATATAGTTTTTGCAAAACATAAAACAAATGAGTAAATTGGTTATGTTAGTGTATGTGATATATATCTTCGCTGCACTAACTTGTTTGTTCATTTGTAGCCATTTATATTCTATTTGTAAAGACATGATCTAATGTGATGCTTACCATTTTGTTGTTTATATAGGTAATATTTACAATCATGATGCGAAAAACTTTATGTATAAGATGGATATGTAATTGAACAACATATATTTGGATTTTGAAATTGTATATTTGTAAATATCCATGCATTTCATATGATGCATCTAGATATATTCTAATTAATTTTGTAAGTTTGTATTTATAAATCGAGAATCAATGTCGATGTGGCATGTCGGGTGGGAAATATGATAATGATTATTGTGTTTATAGAATAAAGAAGTCAGAGGAATTATATTAGAAATCGTAAATTTCTCTTTGACAGTAAATTTTGTTTATCAAAATGCAATTGCTATGTCACTGAAAAATTTATGAAAAATATTTGTTAAAAGTTGCAAAATTTTTATTACTCCCAACTAATTAAAAGAAAATTTAATTTCAGTTTAAACCCAAACCTAAGAGGTGTGTTGGGGTTCACTTCTGTGATTTTCGATCCAACAGCTACTTCAGAGTCCTGATGCCTCGGGCAGATCCTCCACAAGAGTTTAGATAAGGCTGGAAGGGTCCCCGCTACTCCATGAGGTGGTGGGATTTATCCTACTTGGGTTTTACACTTTATTTAAGTGTTTTATAATATTTCCTTGCTGGATCGAGGCCGTGAGGGGTTGCTTGATCTGGTCCCAAAACATGGGACCGGAAGTTAGGGAATTTTTTAACTTCGTTTTGATAGTGTAGTCACCGTCAGATGGCTAGAGGTGGGTTTTGTGCACAAATTGTGTTTTGTGTGTATGATACGTGAATGGCTATAAATTCGATTCCACCAAGAGGAACTCACAGAGGAGGTTTCGACAAATCACTTGCTCGCTATGGGACCGTAAAACAGCACTCAGCTTTGTATGAAAATGACCAGCAAATGTCCATGTGTTTTGGCATTTGAATTGTTTGATGTGAGGGCTTCGAAAGTTGATTAATTAAAGAAATTAATAAAGTTAATGCTTGATGTGTTAACATGATGCCATAATTATAGAATATAATTGTGGGTAAAGCCATTGGAAATGAATTGTGTTTCTAGCCTGCGAGCAAACTGGTGATGGTTGATATTGTTGAATTACATGGTGTAATCGTGAATCGGATTATTTATGCATAATTGATATATCCTGTATATATTAAGAATGGCATAATGCATTTCATATGCACCTGGGTGGCCTAAAAATTGTGAGTGCATGACATGAAAATCGGTTAAAAACGAAACGTTTTTTGGAAAGGAATTTCACAGGATGAATTTCCGAGAATGGGCTGAGACGGTCCAACGTGAATTATTTCTGGCGATGACCATGATTGTTCGGAAGGTTCTCTAACACATTCACCCGCAGGTAGCAACCTATATTTTACCGATACTTCGTAGTATAGTTTCGAAAACAACAAGAATTGCTTAAAGAGCTTCTCCTACAATGCATTTAGTGCGGAGGAGTCAAGAGAATTCCTGCCAGAGTTGACTGCGTGACATTCAAGTAGGATCACAAATGTACTTGGAATGTGTGTTTTCAATGGAGGCATTGCATTTGCACTTAGGAGAGTAACCCATGTAAAGGCATTCCACTATCAAGATTACCACCCCGTTGCCGGCGAATTATATTATTTCGTGTAATGTGGAGCGCACGAGAGACGTGCTCATCCTAGAGTTTAGCTTGAGAAGAAAGCCGTTGTGGCTTTGTATTTAGTTGGATACATGTATTAGAATGTTTTAAACTTTTAATATGTGTTGTGGCGAGTAGACTTAACTCTTGAAAACATGATATGTGTCGATGTATGATGATGGGTATCAGAAAGGCCGCTCCGTGAGGCCGTTTTTATTCATATATATCTTCCGCATGCCGATGTCAGGGGACAGGTTTGTTCTCGGGCAGAGCCCCATACAAAGGACCGCCCGAGCTCTCATGAGGAGGCCTGGTCACCCACCTTCGTTTCTCCGCGGGGTTAACTGGTAGTCAACTGACCCTCGAGAATTAGCGTCACAACTTGGCATCAGAGATATAAAACCACACTCTTGGGAGCCCGACGGGTGTAGTTATAGTTTAATCCTGATACCAACTTCACATCTGGTATCGAGCTCAGGTTTATAAATACCCAGAGCTAGCATCACAAGTTAAAGCACGACACCAGGCTGGGGGACTCGGCTGGCGTACTGGCCTTAGAGTGTAAAACCAGGTATATGAAACCTGTGTGGATCAATGATCAGGCTACAAGCCATAGTCTTTAAGAGATAAGAAACATCACCACTTGTGGCTTGATGTTATTAAAGTTTTGGTACCTAGACAATCACAGGATAATATTAGGACACCGCATGCATGTGTTTTAGGTGAATGTTTGATGAAATTGGTGATTCATGTGTGAATATGTATAGCATGTTGATTGTTATGAATTTCCAGGTGCTTATATGTTTGGTGAATAGCATGGTGGAAAATGTGGGAACACTAGGGTCTAGAAATTAACCCTAGGTGTTCGAAATTTAGAGTTTTATAGTGTGTAAATCGAAAAAGAAAATAAATGAAATAAATTTTAATAAATTTAATGGTTTACTGAGTACAAAATAAATTTTTAATAAATTTTAAGGTCGAAAGCATTAGGTTAGTGTTATAACAGAGGTTGAGAAATTCTGACAAACGGAGTCCTTAAATAAACCAAAAAAAAAAATATATATATATATATATATATATATATAGTAACATTATTTTTTGGGTGGTTTTCCAAGAGTTTAGAATGAAAAAAATGATGAGAATAATTTTCTAAGGTTTACAAGGTAAACTGGAAAATAAAATAAAATAAAATAAAATTTTATAAAATCAAACGAATAAAATCTTTAAAACAAAATTTTCTAAAATAAAATTTTTTATCGAATATGATTTAATAAATGAAATTATTGTCTCAGATTACCTATGAATGCATGGACATAGTGTATAAAATTTTACTGAATATGAATAGTGTCTCTGGCTAAGTGGTTCGTCTTCTAGATAATATATATTAGAATTGAACTTGCCATTCGACTCAGGTAGATGGCTAGCCGAGGGCGGCAATGAGCGCCCAGGTATTGGCCGTGCACCACTCCGCTTGACCAGCAGGCCTTTGCTGAGGCCGTAGGATTGCAGCGCGCTATCGCATTGCATGTGCAATGCTGGGAGCTGCATGCAGTCAAACGACCTCCATGCTAAGTACATCGTCCTCCAATGGTTAGAGGAGGAGTGGACTCTAGGGTCAGGACGATTATGACCACAGAGGGGGAAGTAGATGTTATGTGAGGCATCCAGGATATGGGTGCTGGTACTAAGAGGAAGGGAGATCAACCTTCTTCTAGTTCGGGAAAGAATAGAAGGCTTTGGGTTCGCAAGGGTTCCAAAGCCCTAAGATCCGCCAAAAATGTTAAGGTTGCTACCAGACGGGCAAGATAGTGTGCCATTGCCAACAAACCCTGCATATGAGGAGGGATTGCCCCAGACAAGGATCCTGTGAGCCGGGACAAGGCAGCCCCAAGCCACGCAGAGAATTGAGAGATGACACGCTTTGTTCCTCCACCCTAAGATGGGTCAAGGAACTAGTATCGGGCTTCGAGGTGTCGTGACAAGACTAGTACTTGCATTCCGGCCACATAGGCCAGGACCAAAGCGCAGGTCGAGGTCAAGCACAGGGTTTGCAGGCCGAGAGTTCGTCGCCGAAAGCGCATGACGGTTACCATGGGCCGTCACCGGCATATGAGGCGCAGATCGTCTATATGAGGTCTGCAAGTATGTAGATCGAGCACAGACAGTCGGATACAAAGGTTTTACCTTGCAATTCTGTTGACTAGAGTGGCGTTTAAATTAGATGCACTATTCATCCACACGATCTCGTGGTAGATTCGGGGCTAGAGGTTCAGAATTCAGAGAAACCGATATATGTTCTTCCCTTGTGGTGTGGTGAGAGTCGAATTGCATAGGGTCGGGATTGTGAGTTAGAGATATCCAAGATTCTGCTCAGGGTGGACCCCCGGATCAGTCAGCCACCAGGCTATCACAAGGCATGCACGAAGACATCGCTACGAGTCGGGTGTGGTCAAGACGGAGATGGTCATTCACCACTCGGGTGAGTGTGGATTGAGTTTGTTCGATTACGTCCAATGAAGACTCATAGTTCGAATCAGGAAATGAAGAGTAATCACGCGTGCTCAAGAAAGCAAAGGCGGGAACTTAATCCCCAGTGAGAAGCCCGAGTTGTGGTGAAGGAGATCCATGGTGAAAATCCAAAGGTCCTTGTAAGGGTGTAAGAAACCCGGGGAGATATCCCGAATTTTTGTGTGGGTGTAAGAGACCCGAGGAGATATCCCGAATTTCTGTGTGTGGGTGTAAGAGACCCGGGGAAACATCCCAAATTTCTGTGTGGGTGTAAGAGATCAGAAAATACGAATTTCCCTCTGCGGTGTAAGAGACCTAGAGAGCCATCCCGAATTTCTGTGTGGGTGTAAGAGACCCGTGGAGATATCCAAAATTTCTGTGTGGGTGTAAGAGACCCGTGGAGATATCCAAAATTTTTATGTGCATGTAAGAGGCTCGAAGTGTAAGCCAAAGAATTAGAGGCCGCTCGAGATTAAACACACTACTAAGCATCACATAGACTTAGGCCGAAAGGATAGAGCCCAGGAGTGACTGAGATGAAAACACACTGGCCAAGTTATCACATAGACTTAGAGTTGGAGGATAGGAGTCGAGGACTCAAGATCTGATACCCCTTTGGAAATCAGACAAGTTGGGTTTGTCTGGGTGAAGGGCTCAGAATGGATGTCATTCAAGACATGGACTAAATTAACTGGCCCACTGGATTGTTTCAGTGATTGTGACCTTGGGAAGGTCAAGCATATCACCAAGAAGCATTATGTAGGTTACGTGTTGTATGGATTATATATAGGTGTTAGAGGACATGTTGCGAGCATGCATCATAAGGGTAGCTGGGAGGAGCATTTGCCCTTAGTGGAATTCAGCTTACAACAATAGGTTATTTGCATAGTATATAAATAAACATATGAGGCATTGTAGAGGAGGCCATGTAGATCACCGTTATGTTGGACTGAGTTGGGAGAGAGCTCCATCACGGTCCTCGATTCGGTTGTTACACCGAGAAGGTGTGCTTGATACGAATAACGCCTTCTCACGCCGCAGCTTCCAGCAGAAGAGCAGCACACCACGCCGACCCCAGAGTTCGAGGTCGAGGATCACGCCTTCGGGCGTGATACCAACGTAGGAGTGGTCGTTTGGCAAGCGAGAAGCATCACCAAGGTTCATTGGCCTTCTGGAGATACTCGAGATGGTAGGCACCGCTATGCACTGGGGCTTGGCGCATCTGAAGATGTCAAAATCACGATAGATTTATGTCTCCATGCTCCTAAGTATACCCGCATTCAGCTCATGTGGTGGATCGGGGGACAGACCAGTTGACACCATGGACCTTTATGAGGACTAGTGTGCATTTTGGATAGCCTTGATCAGGTTTGGCGATGCAAGACCGTGAGGCTATGAAAAGCAAGGACGGCATCTACGGAGCAGGAGTCAACGGAGCGAGGACACAATGCGGGCCACCTACCCCTTCTGTTTAGATGAAGGTACGTGGCTTGTCACCCAACCAGGCCTAGTCATGCACAGAGTGCACGTTACATATGGCGTGAGTGATGTGATTGTCCGCACTTTGACTAAACACGAAGAAGGTGGAGAATGTAAGACCCGTGAAAATTCCACTTCTGGAAATAAAATCGTATTTCGGGCCTAAAACCAAATTCTATTCTAGATTTCGGATGATCTAAACGACTTCTCACCGCTGTCTGTCTCGAAAAATCTAGCTAACACGTCGAATTCCGAGATAGTCGAAATTGACACGTTTTTCGAGGCATCGTGTTTTGGGTGCCATAAAACAACATGTGATGTGACGAAAGTCACCTATAACATGTACTCATGTGACACATGTCATACAGCATAGAATGATGGAATGGATTTGCCTAGATAGTGCCAAATAAAATCAGAGAAAGATATAAATGGTCATTTTATAACTTTTAAATGATAATAATCAAATACCAAAGCTAGTCACCTCCTTATGAAATGAGAAGCAAAAAATGTGGGAAACCAGAAATGAGCATGAGTAGCCATTTGGTATTTTTTTATGAGAGAATATCCCACTCTCTCTAGATTTGTATAACTGACCGGCTTCAAACTGTCCACAAGAAAGAAAGTCGCTCTAATACATCGAGCCCAAGTGAGGAGCCCGCCTGAGTTTTCAAACCTGGAGGTGGATTTATCCTACTTGGGTTTTACACTTTATTTAAGTGTTTATAAATGTTTCGGGTTGGATTGAGGCCTGAGGGGTCATTACTGGTCCCAAACATAGGACCCCAGTCAGGGGAATTTTTAACTAAGTTTTGGATAGTGTATTCACCGTTTGACGCCAGGTGGGCTTTATGCAAATAATTGTGTTTGTGTATGAGCTGAATGCCATGCAAATTCGATTCCACCAAGAGAACTGACAGAGGAGCATGTCTATGATTCACTAAATGGCTTACATGGGACTCAGAAACAAATTTGAAGAAAGGAAATGGTCTGGCAACACCATGTGTTGCATTTGAATTTGAGCTACATGAGTGGCTTGAGTTGGATTAATTAAAGAAATTAATAGGGTTAATACAGTTAACATGATGCCATAATTAGAATATAATTGTGGGTGTAATATTAAGTTGAATTTATTTAGCTCAAGTACAAATCTCTTGTGATGGTTGATATTGTCAATTACATGTGGTAATTGCAATCATTATATATGGATAATTGATATAATTAAATATATTATAAATGAATAAGATACTATATATGCACTCAGTAGCCTAGAAATTAGGAAGAAAATACATGAAAATTGAAGAAAACTAAAACGTTTTTTGGAAAGTGAATTTGCTTTATTGATAACTTCCAGAATATCAATGTCATTTAATATATCACATCACTGAAATATTTCCAAACATGAACCGTCTAGGTATGTCTCCATTTCGTTCATACTCTATATAGTTTCAAAACAACAAGAATTAGTTTTAAAAAGAAGATGTTTCACGTATTAGCAAGTGTGAGGAGCCTGAGGACTCCTGGGTGTGAGTTGATCGCGAGACATTCATAGATCACACATGTACGAACGCAGTGTTTCATCGATAATATATATGCACTTAGGTGAGAGAACGATTTAGTGATTCCCACCATCATGCATTAGTCCCACCTCAATGAGGAATTATATTATTCGTGCATGGTGAAAGGCAAGGTGAGACTAAGCCATCTTAGAGGCCAGTTTCTGAGAAGAAATGGGCTGTGGCTTTGGTGCCTAGTTTGGACACATGTAGTTGGGAAGTTTTTAAACTTTTTTTAATATGTGTTGTATGTTAAGTTTAATTTTAACTCTTTATCACATGATATAGTCGATGTATGATGATAAGAGCAGTATGGGCCTTCAAGAGGCCTTTCTTTATCCATATAGTTCTCCATGTTGATGTTAGACGTTGTTCTCTCATAGCTCCTATACAAAGGAGACTGCCTCATTTTAGTGAGAGGCTCAACATCCATACCTTCACAAGTGTTTCCACAGTTGATCGTATCAACTACTCCCAAGACTCAGTTTTCACACCATCAATTGTCCAGTTCACTCAGAGTCGTGATATACTGGGGGTAAAGCACCACGCCCCCCAAACGTAACACAATACTATCTCATGTAAATGTCCACCTACGATCATACCGACGACTTATGTCGCCAACCGGGCCCATCCAAGGATATCTAACTGACACTGTCAAGGATCCTAACCAAAAGTGAGAATCCCCAGATCTCTAACCATGTTCAACATATTCTGATCAACATCATCCCGCCCGTAGGGAGTATTCACATGGCCAACTTTCTTTCCAATGTTTCAACCTCTGTTCAAATCCTTCACATACTAACTATAAGCATGAACATGATGAACTGAAATTTCGTCACCACTCACTTTATTAAGAAAAGAGAGTTTAAACGTAGTCCTGGAATTCATACCATCTACAAGCCTGGGCCATGCAGAAACATGTCATAGACACTCTCCTAGTCTCCAAGTCCCACTGAGCCCTGTCCCAGCCTCGATCCATACCCCGCCTCTTCAGCCCAGATCAGTGAGAAGGAACAACCCTCGCGCATGTCCTATTGATGACCAATCGCGTTGTCCCATGTAAATTTCGTGATCCCAAACCTCTCGGGATAACTCAGCCCTATGTGCCTGTGCTGATGGCAATGGTAGCATGTCATCTGCCCCGTCTGGTTAGAAGCCCCGTAGACGACCTCTACGTCCTCTACCTCAATTTGTCATCTACACAAGTCAAATAGCAAACTGAGATTTCTTTTCTTGTCTAATTAAGGTATTGCGCGTCACTACTATGTACTCACAACCCGAACATCACAGCTCATTTTGTTCTTCGAACCCTATGGCTATGTTTCTAACCTCAAATATCTTTTCCTATATACATTCTTCCATGGCACCACGCAATTTATAACACACAATCACACAATAACGCAACATGTTGGGTTTTTGCAAATTACAGGGCAACACACAACAATGTATGATCAATCGCGCCCATCGAAACCAAGGTATTCGTGATACCTAAGTTCTCGATACTCGCTGTGAAGCTTCAGATCAAGACCATACTTAGATATCACACTCAGCTCCTTGTAAACGTCACCGCTCCCATACTGTCGTGATTCTTAATTTTCGGTGTCCCATCAACTCATTAACCCGCGGGAATTTCTCCGCCTTAGTCATCTGCACTCTAAGTTCAGACTTAATTTAATTCAACTACCCATGGACACCGAGTTACTCAACACCATCACGTCCCACCTAGATCTATCTATCATATTTAAATCTAAAATATGAAAGAAAATGAATAATTACAAATCTGTAGGGTCCGATCAATGACCCTCTTACCATAATTACATACCTTTATACATGAAGTCCAGTGCCAACCTTAAAAATCCTTTACAAAACATTTTTTCAAACTGTTGTCAAGGCCACATGTCATCCTTCCAATCATTGTGCTCTGCCTGTTTTCTCCCCTGCATCTAAAAGGGGGTTAACCCATGACCCGTGAGTGTCTCAAAGAGAAAATTTTTCCAACAAGGGCTACTCCCCACCTAAATGCATGCAATGGCGCATATAAACCAATCCATTCCATATGCGCACGTAATCCTATATGGAATGTTGTGTGCCGGCGCGAGATGAGATGCCTCATGCCCTTAATCAGAGTCCATCCTACTCCCTCACAGCGACCCCAACGCCAGTATGAAAACCAGTCATCGCGTTTCACCCAATGACTTAAACTATCGACAACCCTTCACATTTAGTTAATTGTTCTTTGACAAACCCGTAGGTTGCCTTTAAGGCCCGCCTTCGGGTCACATAGCAGATCGATAAGCTCTACTGTTTTACAAACCGTCCGCAATCTGTTCCAACCGCATAAACTTGAGTCTTTCAAATCGGGGATCTAATTCCCATCTGCCACGCCAAACACACGTGATTTATAGCCTATTATTGTTTTATACAACCGTGAGTCTCGATCAGACGCTGTCCTAATTCCTAGCTCACACATCCACCAAGAATGGTGAATAATACACCATGCACCCAATAACTGACTCCAACGCGATGTGATCGCAGCATAAGCAGCAACTGCCATTTCATATGTCATGCTACATGCACAATAAGATCATATACAACATTTATAAATTTCAGATAATATACTCTATGATATAATTTCATCATCACAATAACACATCCACAAGCACATATTAACATGACTTTACACAATAGCATGTTATTTATTTTTCCAACAATAACACACAAAAATGGCCTAAATCTCGTAATCTATAAACGGGAAAGGCACCTTTAGTCCTTCACGGCCATATGAACCATTTTTTGTTTCCATTCGCTACTAATCATCATGATACCAAAACACACAACAAAACCCGCCAAGACTTAACCCTGGATCAAAAGTCCAAACTTATTACAATGGACTGCTTTAATCCAAATACAAAATTTTCAATATTCACCCAAAATCTCGGACTAAAATCACGCCTATCATGGCCCCGAAGATGTCTATGTTGGCTACTGGATTTAGTTAAAACATTCCAAGTAGGAAAATTCTCACCGCGTAGTTTGACTAAACTCCACATATTACATCCATCGTGTAGTTCGCTGGCGCGTGGATCGATCTCTTTGCTTCCCGACCGTCTGATCTTCCACGCTTCCTAAAATACCAAGAAAACTCTTTTCTCTATTTCTCTCGCTTTCTCTCTCTCTTCTCTCTCTCTCTCTATCTATCATCCGATTCTCCTTTCTATCCTTTGCTTGCCTTCCTCTTTCCTTCTTTTTTTCCTTTTTCTTTTCTTCTCCTTTTCGCCTTTCCTTATCCACCAACCTCCTCTCCTGCCTTCTGTTCTATCTCATTTCATTTTCTCCTCCTTCATTCTTCTTTTCTTCATTTTCTTTCGATTACCATCAACTCAGATGGTCCACAAGGGAAACTCCCCACTTCTCCATGCCACATGCCTCCTCCACAAAATTTCTTAATTGCAATTTTTCTTGAATTTTCTTCATGACACATGGCTCAATGCACATTTACACACTACTAGCATGGCCTATGCCATACAAATTCTCACAAGGTGCCATGTGGCATTCATATGATCATGTCATGTGTCATTCGACACCCGATGCCTCAAAAAACATGAAATTCCGATTATCTCGGAATCTAACGAAATTCGACGAGGTAACTAGATTTCATGAGACGAATTCAACGATGAAGTCCATTTTGTCATCTAAAATCTAGAAAAACTTCGGTTTTCAACCGAATTTACCGTTTTACCCTTGTTGAGAAAATTGAATTTTTCCCGGATTTTACAACATCCATCAAGTAATCCATGTTAATAAGTCAAATAAGCATATATCAACATGATTTTTCACACAACAAGCATGTTATTCATTTTTTTGCAACAACACACAAAAATAGCACACAAGTCTAATAACAATCCGGTGACCACCCGATCGCTCAAACAAATCCCAAAATTCAAATATCTGGCCCCAAAATTTCGGACTAATCGTATGGCCACCACGGCCCCAAAACACCCATGCCATTAAATGGCTCTATTAAAAAATAACCAAAGTAGGAGGAAAACCCCTACCTCGAGTTTGGCGAAAACCCCGTATTCTTGTACCTACGTGAAGCCTCGCTGGCAGATGAACTTTGTCTCGTCCTAGCGTGGGAACCGACGGCCCGATTCGCAAATACTATAGAGAAAATGGAGCCTTCACTCCTTTTCTTCTCTTTCTTCCTTTTCTTTGCTTTTTCTTTCCCTCATTTTCCCTTCTCTCCACCGAATTGCCCTTAACTTGAATCAAGTGGCGTTCCTCCCACCTTCCTTGCCACATGTCCCTTCCTCATTTGCTCTTCCTCATTCATCCAAAACTCGATTTCCTTCCTTAGGGCTTGACACGGGCTCCAAGGGTCTCCTTTGACTCCCTTGAGCTCAACTTATCTCTCCACCTAAACATATGCCCTAATGTGAGCCATGGATCTTTCTTTTACTATTCATGTGCCATGTCACATGGACACATGGCCAAGTGGCACTTCCACACCACGGCTCTCATGCCATGCGCCCTCACAGTTTCTTTCGCGTGGCGGCTACATGGTCATGCCATGGCACCACTCGTGGTCACTCACACCCGACACCTAGAAAACGCGAAATTCGACCGCCTCAAATCCACTAAATTCAACCTGGTAACTAGATTTCGCGAGACCTATCACCTGAAGTCCGCTTCATCATCTGTCTATAAATACCATGTGTTTTCAACCTATACTATTGTGACAATTACCGTTTTGTCATTTTTCAAAAAAATTGAATTTTTCTAGGTTTTACGCTGACTCCCTCACACATGCAAATGCCAAGTATAAAAAAAAAAGAAAAAAAAACTTGTTTTCAAAACAAAATATTTTTTGCTTTGAAACCTATTCGATAACCGCCATCAAAATCCACGACAACCCTCCCAAAAGAAATCGTTGGACAAGCCCCGATAAGACGGTCGACAACCCTCCGATATAATTTATCGACAACCCTTCGATATAATTTATCGACATCCTCCGACATAAGATTTGTCGACAACCTCCGATAAAACCGCTGTTCAAAAAGCTCGTTATGCACTCGCACTGCTTTCACGCAATGTTCCCGTGCATATGAAATGCGAAATGTCATTTCATGCCAATTCATGTTACATGCATGATGAGAGCTACATGCAACATTAATAGATCATGGATAATTATATTTTCTACATATAATTTACATCCATCATGTAATCCATGTTAATACATCAAATAAGCATATATCAACATGATTTTCCACACAACCAAAGATATTATTCACATAAGCAAACACAAAAAACGGATCCTCATGTTCGTAAACTAAACAACACACAACAATTTCTCACATGTCACCATATTCTAGAAAGACACGTCACATCAAAACATCAGTGTTCCCACTTTGCGTTTTTTACAACCATACCCCATTCCAGAATAGTGGTTCCGATAATAGGAAGACCCATAATTGGTCCTTAACTCACCAATAGTTTGATCTAAACTATTGTGAAACCAACCCCATCATTGGAGCTATTACCTCATGGCCATTGGATGGCCCTTAGATAAAGAATAACCAAAGTAGGAGAGAACCCCTACCTCTTAGAGTTTGACAAAACGCTCTGATTTTAGTACCCCTGCATAGCTCTCGTTGCTTGGACCAACTTTAATTCTCGAACCGCTGCTTCGATCTTCTGAACACTGAAACTTCCTTTTTCCTCTCCCACCACGCACGACTCGTTTCTTTCTTTTCTTCCTTCATTTCTCTTTCTTCTTTTCTTCATCCACCGACTGTCCAGTGGAAAATTTCCTCCCATTCTTCTCCTTTCCTTTTTTCTCTCTCTCCATTCGACACACGCCTAAACGAAGCCATTCAACCAAGTGTCATGTGTCACTTGCTACACCACATGGCTATCATGCCATATGTCCATCTCCTATGGTACCATGTGGAATCCACATGTGACACCATTCCATGTGTCACCCGACACCCGATGCCTCGAAAAACGTGAAATTCTAACTATCTCGAAATTCGACGAAATTCGGGACAGGTACAGATTCTTGCAAGACTCGATTTTAACGTTCTGTGCCATCCAGATCATAAAAATTCAAGCGTTTTCCACCTATACTATCAGTGGACAATTAACGTATTGCCATTTTTTTTTTTAGAAAAATTGAATTTTTCCCGGTTTTACAATTCAAGTCTACAAAAATCCATAATCTTGTCTACAAAAGCTCATATCACCAACATACACTTATGCAACTAAAATGCTAGGGAATTAATAAAAGAAAATTTTATTCATTTTATAGAGATATATGTACAAGTTAGAGAAATGAAAGAAAATGATGTTTGGGTAGTGAGAAAATGAGAGGGAAAATCAAGGAAAAAGATATGGAAAAGGGGAATGGATGGTCACGACCATGGGTCAACAAAGGATCATTCAAAGAACTTCCGTTAATATGGTGGTGAGAAAAGGAAAAAAAGAAAAGCTAAGAAGGAAAATAAGGAGATGGAAAGAAAATGAAAAATGAGTTTTTCTTGTTGAACTTTCCCTTAGATTTGATTGAATTTAAAGAAAAATTGTAGAAAATGAGTTCTTTCAGGAGTTAAAAAATGGAGAGAGTAAGGAGAAACAAGAAGAAGAAGAAGGGGGAGAGGGGTTATAATATGTGGGTAGTGGGAATGGAAGATTAGAAAATAATAAAATCAAAAGTAATATTAAATAATAATAATAATATGTGAGTAAATTTTGGGGTGTATAGCAATTTCATGTAGAAATATTGCAACAAACCTTTAAAAAACATTTTACCTTAAACATTATGAAATGAGTTATTAATTTAAATTAATTTGAACTCAGATTTTTTTTATTAAAATTAAAAAATTTGGCACATAAATTATTCGATTAATTTAAAAGCAATACAAATTATTATAAAATGATAAACATATTGGTATTAGCTTAAATATTTAAAAAAAATAAAGAAAAAGAGTACAAAGTCCAAGATCCACACATAATATTCATGTCTTGTTTTATAAACTCATATATTTTATTCTATAATAAAGTATGAAATGTTGTCAAAAAAAATAATAAAATACGAACTTGTTTAGAGTGATGTTAGGATATAATTTTGACTTTTTTAAAACAAGGTTATAATTTTATTTAAAAGTTTTTTTGGGAAAAAATCATTATTAGATTCTTAAAAATGATTTAAAATTCAAAATATTGTTATTGAGGTTGTTAAAATATTTATATGTTATTTATATTGTATATTTTTTTAAAAAGTATATATATTGATTTTAACAACCATTTCCATTAAATCACCTCTAATAAGAGTGTTCAAACAATAAGTTGTATATATACTACTTACTAATCTAATTCTTCCATTTAAAAAATCAAACATTATATTATTTTAAATTTTATTTGAATCATTTAATTTATCCATATAACTTAAATAATATATTACAATTTTACAATAAAATCTATTTCATATAAAATCCTTCTAATAAATTAAATCATCATTTATAAAGGAAAGTAAAACTATTTCATAAATGGTAAAAATAAAGTTAAATTTATTTTTTTTGAAGAGAAAATAATTTAATTTACTTAAACTAGCAATACATCGATAGAAACATATAATCAAAATTGCTAAACAAACAATATTCATAATGAATTGACTCAAAGCTTATATATTTTATGGGCTGGTGCCTATACATTCGATATTAAGCACGCGACAGTTACTTACGACTCGCTTTTTCTACGATGACAATTATCGATTGATTAAAGAACGTCGCACCACGACGACGAAAACCAAAATCGCCGCATGCAGACATACAATTACCTCGCTGCACTAAGATGACAACAACCACGCATACGAAGACGAATATAATCACACACACGTAATTAAACGACGAATAAATCACATTTAAAATATATATATATATATATATATATATATATATATATATATATATATATATATATATATATATATATATATATATATGTGGAATGTTCACTTTACTAAAAAGAAAAAAATGGAAAATGTGTAAAGGGGTAATTTTAGGTCGTAAAGAATACAAAAATCATCTTGTTTAAAGAAAGAGTTAATAGAGAAAAATTAAGAGAAAATGAAGGTAAGGTTTAAAGATGAACCACATTAAATTTATATTTATTACTTCCAACTCATTAAATTTTCCTTAATTGCAATATTATGTTATATATCTATTTTAAAGGTTAATATTTTCTAAATTAGAGTACCAAATTAATCTCGTTTGATATATTTGTTTTGAAACCCTTCACCTGTTGAAGAACATGAATATACCCAAATGTTCACATATATATTTTTATTAAATAATTATAAAAAGATTTTCTTATAAATAACCAAGCCACAATCCTACAAACACTCACCACAAAACATCAACAAATTAATGTAAATGTTGAAAACATATAAATGATTGAAAAGCAAAGGACAACACCGACGGAAATTCTGTAATTAATAAAACGCAAATACCATATCAGAAGCTTTCATTAATTAATAAAGACAATAACAATTGTGTTGATAATCCGAAATAATAGAGCAAGTTTGGACTTTATATTTACATGTAAACAGTTCGTTATAGTTAGAGAGAGAGAGAAAAATATACATTCAGTATCCACAATTACAAATGTACAACGTATTTTATTGATCTTCAGAACAAAAACCAAAATCAAAACCAAACGATTAATATAAAATCAATTATAGTAATAAGGAAAATGTGGTAAACTTCACAAACAACATTATTAATACCAAAGGTAGTTTCTATAATGAAGGTTTAAAAACTAAAAAAGAACCAACTCAATTAACAACTATTTTGAATCTCAATAGACTCCGTGAAGATCTTCATTGGATTCGAATTCCACAAACATTGCCTAGAAATTCTAGGGTTTGCAAAACTCCACGAGAATTTAAGGTATGGAGAGAGAAAATGGCAAAGAAAAATTATGGAAATATAATAATGAAAGAAAATTGGTGTTAATGTCGAAGATAATTATTCACAAGAAACATAAGTAATCAAAATTAAAGAAAAATGTCC
The DNA here is from genome assembly GCA_016808115.1 of Tetrastigma voinierianum. Taxonomy (NCBI): domain Eukaryota; kingdom Viridiplantae; phylum Streptophyta; class Magnoliopsida; order Vitales; family Vitaceae; genus Tetrastigma; species Tetrastigma voinierianum. The sequence continues at coordinate 33,999 of JAEQBH010009618.1, read as the reverse complement.
AATTTCTTGAGAATTGCCAACAAAATTGAAGATTCAAAGAGAACCAACCGAATCAACATCTAACTTGAATCTCAAGATCTGATGAAGATCTTCATTGGGTTTGAATTCCACACACATTCTAGAGGAAATCTAGGGTTTGCAAAACTCCATGAGAAAATTTGAGGTTTGGAAAGAGAAAATTCTGGAAAAATAAAAATCCAAGAAAATTTGGTGCTAATGTCGGAGAGAATTGAATTGAATCCTGTATAAATCTAAAAGAAATCAAGAACAAAAGATGAAGTTTATTAACAAGTATAATTTTAGTAAATGTTGTATCGATACATAATGAGAAGTAAAAAACAAACAAACACATGTTTTTATAAGAAAACCAATCCAATCAACAACTAACTCGAAACTCAATAGACTATGAACATCTTCATTGGGTTTGAATTCCACGGGCATTGCAGAGGGATTCTAGGGTTTGCAAAACTCCATGAGAAAACTTGAGGTATGGAGAGGGTAAATGGCAAAGAAAATTATGGAAATATAAAAATCAAATAGAATTTGGCGTTAATGTCGAAGATAACTATTCTTAGTCAACATAAATAATCAAAATTCAAGAAAAATGTCCAATCTCTGAGACCACGTTAACAAAATTGAAGATTTCAAACCAAAAGAGAAGCAACCGAATGAACAATACCCCAATCTCAACAATAGCGAAGATCTTCAATGAGCGAATTCCGTGAACACGTAGAGTTCTAGGTTTTGCAAAACTCCATGAGAAAATGAGGTTGAAAGAGAAAAGGTAGAAAAATTATGGAAAATAAATCCAAAAATTCGATGCTAATGTAGAAAGAAACGGATTTAATGAAATAGCCATGAAAAGTTTATTAACAAGAATAGTTATGGTATGACAATTAAATATTCATACACATTTGTTTCAAAGCACTAGACATTTGATTGACGATAATAGAAAAAGATCTATTATACATTTAATTATTTGAGACAAAAATATTCATTACACATTTGTTTGGTAAGTATAAGCTTGGGTGCGCAGCAAGCCTGTACTTTTTATGTAGTATAGATATAGATTAAAATTTTTATGATTTTTTTAATTAAGAAAGAGGGTAATATTGATTATTGAAAACCATCATACATATAGGCAAGGTTGGAAATATCGGTTTTGATGGATATATTCGCATTTTGCATTTTATGGATACGATATCGAGAGATCAGGATATTCTTATGAATATCGATATATCTTAAAATTAACAAAAATACTTAAATTCATAAATACTTTCTAAAAGTATAAAAATGACATTAATAATCAAATATATACATTGCAATGAGTTTTTAAATCAAATGAAGACACGACTTCAATTGTAACATTTGATGGATAGGATCCACCCAGAAAGATAATAATTTCATACCAAGATATTTAGCGCTCACGATTATAAGATCAAACATATCATACATAAATGTTTTGACTTTTATCTACAACTTCTCCTCGATAGGAAATTCTCAGTTCATCCATTACGCCGGTTTCAAATATTAACTAAGAAAATTAATTTATTATTAATATATTATTACTAAATTAAACTAATTTAAAATATGAAAACTTCATATAATACTAAGGAATTTATAATATGCATACACAATATTAACTAATATATAACTTAATTTTAAAAATTAAGGAAACATGAAATGTTAATGACAATATATTATTACTAAATTAACTAATTTAAAATACAATAATCATATAAACTATCAAATTAAACTAATATATAGTTATTTTTAAGAGATATCACAAAGAAATTCTTGGAGTGAAATGAAGATTGGATATTGGTAGAGAGAATTTGTGATCAAATTAAATGATTTATGATTTATATTTTTTTTTCGTCAAAAATAACCGCTGATTGTCAAAAATATTCAGAGTCACTTATAACAATGATTAATTCGCTAAATACGACCGTTGGGATATTCTTTAAACCGTTGGGATCAATCCATAACGGTTAGATCAAGTTAGATTTCAACGAAATATTTGGATATATTTCACATGTCTCGATATATCCCGATATATCGCCGATATTTTTACCGATATTTCCGATATATCTCCGATATTTCCGATATATCTCCGATATTTTGCCGATATTTCCGATATATCTTCGATATTTTGAAGCAAAAAATCACCCACACGCGTGTGTGTTTCACTCACCGAAATTTCACCGAAATTTCGGTCCGATACCGATATATCGGCGAAATTTCCGATTTTTTAGCGATTTTTCCCTTAAACGAATTTTCTGTGGATCATTTGGCTTGCCACACTGATATCCGATATTTCGGTCGAAATATCGGAAATTTTCATCCATGCATATAAGTGAAATGGCTGAGTTTTTTAGGGCTAAAACTCGAGACCACTTGTTAAGATAAAAGATTCTACAATCATCTCACTTATATATTCGATTGCATGCACAAAAACGATATCAATATAATACTATATTTCACAATAAAACACAAAATATATTTTTTTCTTCTAAAATTGTTAATAGAGTTGCATCTTTCCATTTAGCCATTGATTTGAATGAAACGAATATACAAATTATTTGAGCATCAGAAAAGAATTATTAATTCACCAAATGTATTCCCATACTAGTGGGCTGGGCTGGGTGAGCTGTCCTGGTTGGGTACAATGGGCCATAGCCCACCTCCACACATGATCCAATGAAAAAAAAGGAAATTTAATATTATAATTGTGAAAGCCAAACTTATATGACAAGAAAGTACAGCAAAATTCACACAGTAACAAATTAAGTGATAACAAACACTAATAAGGCTAAGGTTTGCCCTGTTTTGAGGAAATGCAAGAGAAGTAAAATAGGGTTGATAAACAGAAGAAAAGAAAATGAAGAAAATAAACATGGTTAAATCAAGTATATAAATTTACTTACTACTAAAATAATTTATTATTTTAAATCTACATCAATATAAAAACTAAATAATTTAAAATTTTGTAAATTTTGGGGTAAACTTAATTAATTAATTAATTTTATTTGGTTGTAATCATTAGGACGCGGAGGGAGCTATTGAAGGCATTCTTTAAGAGTGAAAGGGAGATGCTTAGCGATAGAGGGGAAGTTCAATGTCACACCCAGAGATGACTACACCTATGATAGATGACTGCCGGAGAAACTAGCAAAGGAGCGTGCCTCAAAAATAATGATAGATTATTATAATAATAAGATTAATATTTTTAATTCTATTTTGTTATTAATTGGGGATATTAGAAATTTGTCGTAGGATTTAAATATTTATATTTATCGTCGTATATATAGAAAAGGTAATAGAATTGTTGACTGTCTTGCAAAAAAAAAAAAATTAAGTTTAGATTTTAATGTTTTCAGGCTTAAATTCTTTCCTAAAGACAAGGTTATAAATATCAATTCTACTTTATTATTATGTTTTTTCTAATCGTCTTTGTAAGTTTTTTGTTCAATAATCTTCTTTCATAAAAATAAAAAAAAATAAAAAAATAAAAAAGCTAGAGGTCCTTTATTTGAAAGAGAAAGTAGAATTTAGTTTTTATTTATGTATTATAGAAATTATTCTCCATCCTAATCCAAATGCATTAGTGGGCTAATCAGAAAAGTCCCACTTTTTAATCATCTAATCGTTATATCTAACTTTACAACATATAGAATTAATGATGGAAAATAAATGTTTCCTCCTATCAAATCTCAAATTGGAAACCTTCCTAGAACTTTCCTATTGTAAATAAAAACAGTTAACATTATTTCCATTTATAATGAAATAAACTGAAGGAAAAAATTTTCTTCACAACAGTTAATATTTTACAAATAATTAAATAGGTGCAGCCAATCTAAACCCTAGCCGTCACTCATCTCTTCTTCTTTCATATTTTTTCCGTAAAGCCTTTTTTTGCTAAAAATTAGTGATTTTTATTATTTTTTTGGTCTTAAATCACCTATCTATATCTTTTTTTCATTTTTTTTTCAATTCATAAAGATATTTGTAAATATTTATATGAGAGCGGGCGTATTCGTTAGCAAAATATATTTCATTTGACAAAATATCAAATCACACTGTCTGTAAATTCAACCCTATAAAATATATTCTAATCATTATGATTATCAAATATATGTTTTTGGAAACATTATTTATATTATTAACTTATATCAGGATTATCCTTTTAAAGTTTTTAAAAAATTTGATTATATGCTTTTATTAAATATATTTTATAGGTTGAATGAATTAAATTATTTCTTCAAACAAAATAGGCGCATCATTGTCTAAAAGAACATCATCTTTCTAAATTTTTAAACCTAGAACAAACTTCAGAGATGGATCTGTAGCACAGCGATCTCCAAAGGTCCAGCCCAGTGGTCCGCTTGGGTCTGGGCCTACCGATGGGCGTAGCTCCTACTGGGGTCTGAGGCCCAAGGCCCTGTAGTGGGCTGGACGGCTGGTTTATTTGCCCGGCCTCACTCCCAGTCGCTCGACCACGCTCTAGCCCCCAGCGCCCGCCGTAGTTCCCCACCTGCAGCTCCGCCTTAAGCCCGCTTATAAGCCCTCCCAGCCCGTTTATAGGCCCGCCCAGAGCCCATCCAAAGTCTAAAAGCCTAACCCTCCACGTAGGTTTTTATTTGAAATCAAGATCAAAAGTTAATAAAAAGTAAGTTTAAAAACAATCTAAAATAAAAATACATCATTTAAAATTTTATTAACTAAATATAAACTGATTTAGAAATAAATAAAGCTTACATCACACAAAATAAGTATCCCAACCAAATAGCACCTACTATTTGTCAATCATTTAGCATTTAAAAACGATGCTAAAGAAAATACAATATACATTTCCATTATATATTTAATCATTATTTGTGACGTAAACTATCTTTTGATCCATTCATGTCTTGATATGCAGTTCTCTCAGATTGGGGCCACTAGTTCAGCCTTTCTTCTCAACATGACTACAATCTCACCAAACTCCAATCTTTTAAACATATTACCATTCGACAGCCAGATAAACAGCACATTCCTTTATAACTCACCTTCCAGACCTGCATCATGCTGCAGCCTTCCATTACACTCACTCACAGTACTAAGACAGATCACATAAATAACAGATTAACACCGGCATTTAATTTGCTGTTTTCCAAACTAATTAAAACATCAAATCTTAATATATTCAGCTAATTGTTCTACAATCGGTAGTATATCATATCTAAGTTGTATTATTCGGGAGAACTAGTTACGTTTTTTTCACTTTCTTTGAACACTTTAAAGGGCTTTAAGTAAAAGACGGCTGTTTGTCGTTGAATAATAGATTTATCAAAACTAATAATATTATTACTAATATTTTTCTTTATAAATATTACAAAAATATATAATAAATCAAATTTACTTCATTTTTAATTTCTTCAATTTTTATCAATTCAATAAATAGCTACAAATCCATTCATCTAAAGCATCAATGGAATCCTAGGGTCCACAATTAACCAATATAATAATAAATGTATTTCTGAATATTTTTTTTAATTTTTCTATCATTGCAAAAATTGTATCATTAAAATATGAACTTAAATAATTTAAAATTATAATATTAGTTAATGTAATAATGATCCAATTTTATTGATAATACACACAAAAAAATATTTACAAATATCAAAATAAAAAGACCTAAGGTCCATAATGCCAATCATAATCATTAATAAAATGTACTCATCTATTCATTGTTATTATTAGATAATTTATATTTCATACCCAGTCACTATATATTTTGTAATATTTCACAAAGTTTATAGGTTCATCAATAAGATAGTTCTAACTTTATATTTTTTCTTTCATATTTGCAATTAAAACAATCAACAACAATTCATGTTTGTCAACACTCATATTATATTAACGTCTCTAATTTTTTCAATGTTAGCTTATCAACTGCTTAATCCATCTTTACAACCAAATTAAAATATGTACAAATAACCGATTAAATGAAATTTCTGGTACGCATCGTTATATTTGCCAAATCTTTTAATCTTTATCACACATCATTATTTAAATAATTATTCCACTGTTATATTGTAAACATTTCATCATAATACCTAAATCTATAATTAATTATTTATTAAAGTCACATTTAACATTATGTATATTTATTATGTTTTAAATGAAATTGTCTTTATTTAACATTCATTCACTATCTATATAATTTAGATAAGAATACACAAAAACCTCTAAGCATTGTGTAAAGATGTCCAATATCGAATGTTAAATGTCTTCTTCAAATTCGCAAAGACGTTTTAAATTCCTTCAAGCTTGTTCAACTTTTCCAGCAACATCTCTTTTAAACAAGATTCTAACAACCTTAATCTGCATCAATCGCTCAACTGCTCTAATAACCACCGCCCATCATATTAAGTGTTGTCGTCCCACTCTTATTGTGAATCAACTATTCTCACGACAAAACAAATCCATCATAAGAAATGCTGAACTTCCAGTATCCATCTTATACCTAATCGTATAATTCTAACATTCACATTTAGTTTATTTTTACATTGTCTATTGTGTCTTTTAAACACTAAACACTCTGATCCACCACAAGGTTTTGTTGCAAAACTTATATTATGTTTATTTCTTTATTATTTTCTAAAATTATTTTTATTCTATAAAAAATTCATATATTTGGTAACCTAAGCTTGCTTAATGATGCAATATGATTAATAAAGAGCGACATGCATCTAATCATGATAAAATTTATTAAAATATTATACAAAAGTAAAATAACGAATCAAAATAAATGGAATAAATAAGTGAAAAAAAAAAATGAGTAACAGAAATATTCCAAACGACAAGCGCTCTCAAGTGTTCGGGATGGGAGATTTAACCCTATTCTTCCCCCTAAGTGACTTAATTATTATTAAGAGGGTGAGGTATATATATAAAGATAAAAATATTAGTATAAATTTAATAAAAAGGAACTAAATACATTATAATACATTTTTTTAAAGATAGCGTAAACAAAATACATCATCTATAGATGATAGAGGAAACGCACTTCTGATTTGGCCAGAACACTTGATAAGATATTCCACCAAAATTTCATTTTTCGATTTTTTCCCAATATCACTTTTCCCCGGGAGAGTTTCCAATTTTTTCCTGTTTTTCTTTTGGCTTCAAAATTCTAAAAATGCTTAGGTTTCAATCACCTAAAATACTTTAATGACCTCCAACCACTGTGTTTAATAATGACGTACTTATTATATATAAGTACAAACTTTTTATAGTTCTTATTATTTATTTGCTCATAATCCCTACCAATTATACGACATAAGATTTTATTTATTTTTATTTTACATTATAACTTATAATATTTTTTAAATCAAATATTAATTTGAAAGGAAAAGAAGTAAAATAATATCATTTAAAAATTTAAAATTATAATATATAATATTTAAACTCCTTCATCTACATAATATTTATAATAACAAAAACAAATAAATAATATCTCTTTAACATAATAATATCTAATAATATATTAAATATAACATATTTAATTTAATAATTACTAATCCATTTGATTTTACTTATCTTAATTAAGATATGAATCATTTCTCATCATCTATATAATTAAAATATGAAAAATTTTAATCGAAATCCAATATTTTTGTAAAATATCACCCTGATATTCACCGATATTCGAGTTTCCGTAAAATCCAATTACCGATATATCCGTGTTTACTGATATTTTGATCCTTGGACATAGGAAAAAGATGAGAGATTGAGATAGAGGTTTAGTAATAACATCAGCAAGCTAGTTACTAGCAGAGACATGAACAACACGCAGCTCAAATGACTGAACTAAGTCACAAACAAAATGATAATCAATCACAAGATGTTTCATGTGACAATGAAAGACAGGATTAGCGGAGAGATAAGTGACACCAAGGTTGTCCGAGAACAAGGTGATCAAGAACTCGACTGTGCAAGAAGTTTCAATAGCAATACCACCCATTGCACTGACAGTTGCAGCCCACAATTGCACGATACTTAACCTCAATGGAAGAACTAGAATGGGTATCACTTCGGAGAACTCTCTAGAAATGGGATTAGCACCATGAAAGAAAAGCCCCGATAGATGTACGATCATCTAGGTTACTAGCCTAATCCACATAAAAGAAACCGTGCAATGTTAGGGGAGTGTCTGCAAAAAGCCAAATACCAAGAGATCTCGTGTCATTAAGATAACGAAGCAGAAGTTTAACCGATCCCCAATGGAAAGTTTTCGGATGGTCAGTACAACAGAGTTTATTCACGACAAATGAATATCCGGATGAGTCATTCAGATATATTGTCGAGGCCACCAACCACCCAACAAGTACGGGTGGTCATCATGCTGTAACCATCGAGCATCGGGAGAAGTACCGACGGTGTGACGCCCAAAACTGGGGTTCACACCAACTCGCCAACCCGTGGAAAACTTGCATGTCTGCAACCCGATACCACACTAGTGTGTCCCCTTACCGGACCCATAATTTAACAAAATCGACGTATCTCTTTGCATAAGAAGTTCTCTACCTAAAAAATACAACCTGCATAACGTATAATGTAAGCACTGCCCATCCAGGCCAATTATCCTATCATGACCTCTTCAAGTCCATCTAATGGTGCAAAAATGACTAAGATGATCCATTACAACCATAGCTCAAACATAATACACAAGTTATAATACCATAGTCCTTAAGAGCTTAATTACAATACTTTACACAAAAACATATATTAAAACATTGTTATAATATATCTTAGTAAGAAACGAAAGCCACAACCCTTCACACGGCGGCCCTGGCGAGCACCGTCAAGACACTCCCCGTGACACTCGACCTCGGGGTCCGTTGACATGCCAACCTCGCTGAATACATGTACCATTGAGGCCAAATGCCACAAAATGAGCGCTCTAACCGAGACTAAACATAGATAAAAATGGTCACGCCAGCCCATACGGGGCCCATAACAACCAAAATATAACCAATCATATTACAATATAGTTTCAAGAGTTAATTACACTCTTATACAACATGTTTCAATCAGAATATTTTATACATGTTTTACAAAAACATATAATCAAAGTCACATGTCGGCTTTCTTCTCAAAAGTGGCCCTAGTGAGCGTCGTCTTCCTGAATACTCTATGTACCTTAAATAATCCCACACGGGGTGAGCAATGCCCAGATTTGAATTCCTACACGTGTTAATTTCACTTCCAGCCGCACATGGCATAACACGAACATCCCACATTCCATACATTTTACAATTCACATGGAACACTATATCATGCTTCGAGATGTTTTCATGTCCAGATCCCGAATCACTCACCGAATTTCACGCACGCCTATGCCAAGTGCGGACAATCGGCCACCGGTAAAGATCACGACACCATACCGAGCCAATCGTCTACCACCAACACCTAATGCAAGTTGCCACAATGGGCAACTAATCCCGAGTCAATCCCGACTCCTATCACTCAACTCAGGTCTAAGGATAAACTTGACTGTGTGTTTTCTTGGGCAACGTAGAACTTTTCTGGCTATTAATTACAGTCTCTTACACCCATTAAACTTTTCTGATAATCTTGCCTCTCATTACACCCACATGTGACCTTTCTTTGATATCACCACTCTGGCTCCTACACCCAAGTTCTAGGTTTTTCACCTAAGGGGATTAACGGCCCCTTTCTTACTCATCCAACACACACAATTCTATTTCATTTGGCGACTTAAACCATGAGTCGCGATTGACGTCGTCCAAACACGAAAGCTCATCACACATTCACCAGCCGAATGGTGAACAACCATATCATGTACCACACCCGACTCGACGGATGTACCCGCGGCACATGAATGCAATGATGCCAATTCATATCCAATTCCAATGTCTCATATAATTATATTTTATATAATTCAAAACAATCATGTTAATGACATCAATTAGCATGCATTAACATATCATCTTCCATACAATATTTCAAGCCATTCAATTCAAGCAATAACATGTAAACAAAACACATGACGATCAGTCCAACCATCAATCCAGATTTTTAACGCTCCCAAAACAAAGACGCGGCTGTCCATAGACAAATTTCATCAAGAATCTGTCTATTTCGAACCGAATCCATGGCCCTTTCTACTTCAACACCTAAAACCATTTTCATGGTTTTTTAAACAAGAAGAAACCAAGTAGGAGAAAACCCATACCTCCCTGAGTCATTAAACCCACAATACCCAGATCCCACGCATAGCCTTGCACGGAGATCAACATCGCTTCATCTTCGCCGAGATTCGGCTGCACCGATCGCCGAAAAATCTAAAGAGAAGTGAGAGCTTCTCTCTCTAAAACTCTCTTCCTCTTCCTTCTCTCCTCTCCGTCTCTCCCTTTTTTTCCCTTCTCCCCAAACAGGTTGGGAGAAGATAGTGGTAAAGTGGGATGTCATCTCACTTGCCACATGTCCGTTTCTTATTGGCTCATTGGATTTCCTCCCTATCCACTTATCCTTAATAGTGGATTTCCTTCCACTTATGAGATGTCACATGTCCACATGGGCCCCACTTGAGCTCTCATTGTTTGACTCATCCTACACTTGACACGTGGTTCAATGTGAGCCACTCAACACATGCTGGGCGGTCCCGTGATTACTTGCCTCGAAAACCCGAACTCCTCGACTATCTCGAATTCAACGAAGAAGGATTTCATGAGATCGATTCCAACTGCATAAGTCCGTTTCACATCCGGAGATCTAGAAAATTCCTGATTTTAACTAAATTCTACCGTCAACCCTTCCTCATACTTCGATCTTCCGAGGTTTCACACTCGCACCGAAAGGGTCCCACGACTGCGAAAGAATGTCGGCAGAGCAAACTTCATAAAGGCTACTTCCCCACCTAAGTGCACATGCAATGGTCATGTCACCAAAAACACATTCCAATTAAGATTATTGCAACCAGAATGGAATTCACGCCATGAATGAGATGCGACTCACCACGCCCCACACCGAAGTCCCCACCGACCCATCAAAACCAGTCCCAATCGACCTCTATCACATAATGTCAAACTCGTAGCGTGATAAAATCCATCATTCTGATTACATCCACGATCATTTTACAAAACAAATTTCATTTGTTTTCAAACCAAAAGCTTTTTGGATTTACATCTCAATGATCATTTTATATTCAAATCATGGTCTTTTTTGTGGGTAGCGAATTTATGGTCTCACCAGAGTTTCGTAAGTCTTCCTACACTTTCACTCGTTTTCAATCATTGGACACATATGTATAACCAAATACCCTGGGTTTTCCTACTTACTGCTAATTCGACACATATTTTCATTTTCTGTTTCCATTTTAACCGTGCGACTCTATTGGACGTTGTCCCACCATGCTGAGCCCACCATTAAACACCAAACGCAAAGGTTGATTACAACTGTTATCACACCCATGTCATGCAATGTTCCCGTGCATAAATGCAATGCGATGTGCCATTGCATGCTATATCATGCCACATATATGATGAATTTTACAAGAGAAATTTATCCATTTTTCATGCATCATGGACAAATATATCAAACACATGCACCACAAAATTTATTCATGCCAATATATCATACGCGCATATCAATATCAAGCACCAAATCATTACCTATTCAAGCAACGACGACCTTATCCTCTGAAATTATAACATAACATGTCCACAAAATAGCTCACAACAAGCCATGCAATGGCCTTATCCATACACAACCATTTATGTCACATTAGGGACACACATATTGACATCCAATCACTACTACCAAGCATGTCATTCAAACTCAAGCAATGACAACCCTGTCCAAGACCAATCACGATAGAGATGCCCACAAAATATTTCACACAACAAGTCATAACAGACTGTGATAGTTCTGAACTTGGTCTAAAACTACTCCCTAACAAATCCCAAAACTGACACAAACCATTAAACAGTTTGTCAGCAAATTCCGAAAAACGAACCATAACTTGAGTTATAGAGGTCCGATTTTAGTGATTCAAAGCCTAACATCAATTTCTGATGAGCTACACTTCGAAGAACACTAGTCCAAATTCTCTCTTTTTCCTAACCGAAAATCAGTCCTAAAATCTGGACAAAGAGGGTTCGGCCAAAACAAGGCAAACTGTGGCGCTCCCGAAAATGGACCATAACTCGAGTTATAAAGCTTAAATTTGGGGTGATTCAAAAGCCTAACCTCAATTTCACAATTGCAGCTACAATTTCCATGAAGGACACTAGTCCAAGTTCCCTCTTTTTCCCAACCGAAAATCAGTCCCAAAACCTGGACACAAAATAGCTAACAGCCTAAGCTATGACAATTCCGGAAATTAAATGGACCATAACTTGAGCTATAGAGGTCCAATTTGAGTGATTCAAAATCTTAACCTCAAGTTCACAATGCAGCTACAATTTCCATGAAGAACACTAGTCCAAGTTCCCTCTTTTTCTAACCGAAAATCAACCCTAAAAACTGGACATCATATAGGGTCAAAACAAGGCACTATTCCCATAACCCATTATTTTGCCAACCATCCCCTTAGGGCAAAAACGGCCAAACAGCCCCTTAGGGCTTTAAAACTCAACCAAACAACCCCTAGAATGGAAAATAAACCAAAGTAGGAAGAATCTCTACCTCTTGGAGCGAAAACGAAGCTTCAAAGTCCTCGAGACCTCAAACCCACGACCTGGAATTCTTTTGCTTGAATCTTTGGCGAAACTTTATTTACTGCACCCACGCGTAGCCTCATCAAGGTAGATGAACTTTAGTTTCTCGCCCGACGACTCCTACCGATGGAATTCGTAGATCGAAGAGAAGATTGAATTTATTTCTTTTCTCCCTCTCTCTATGGGTCTTTTCCTCTTTTTTTTTCCGTAAGAAAATAATGCCCTTTCCCCTCTCCAAATCTGATTTTCTACTTACTTAAGTCTTAAAGACTTAGCCCACATCACACAACACGTGTCCGCGACCATGTCCGAAACTCGTTTCGTCCCAAAATAATTTATTTTGTACTGGCTCAAGTTCACTGTCAAATGAACTTACTTAATTCAGCCCCACTTTCGCGATTTTTTCGCAAAACTGGGTTTTTTGGCCTACCAAGCACCCGACGCCTCAAAAATCGTGAAAATTTGACTATCTCGGAATTTAAAGAAATTTTTCTGGGTAACTAGATTTCGCTAGACAAATCCAATGGTGAAGTCCATTTCATCATTCGAGATCTAGAAAAATTTCTTGGCTTCCCTGAACCATTTCGGCAATTTTACTGTTTTTGTCATTTTTCAGAAAAATTAAATTTTTCCCGGCTTTACAAATGGCAAAGTACGTGAGATAAGCCTGAGTCAAGCATGTTATGTTTGCTCATAAGATCAATAACATACTTTTCCGAGATATGGAAGACCGAAGTGGCCAAAACCTCAAAGCCTCCATAAGAAAGATAGCACTCTAAGATCCGCTTAGAGTGATTAGGACCGCCGCCGGATAATATTATCGACAAGGAGGGTCACCACCGTAATAATCACATCACAAATAATAAAACCAAGAAATAGATGAGCGAGATTACCACTGAGTAAATAAAGAGGAGATCAGATCACGAGATGTGACAAAGCCGAGCCCGAGCAGGAAGGTGCGGAGCGCCTGGTACCAAGCCCGCTGGAGCTCAGTCAGCCTCATAACAATTTCATGTAAACGACAAACATGATGCGGATAATGGGCGTTTCGCATGCCCTACGGCTGTGCATATAGACCTCCTCCGTAAGATGCCCATTGAGAAAGGTATTGTTAACATCAAGTTGGCGAATTCCTCACTTCTGATTGAGTGCAATGCTAAGAACAATACAAATGGTGATGGGATTTATCACAAGACTAAAAGTCTCATGAAAACCAATGCCCAGTCACGAGTTTGGTGAAGTTTTAGCAACAAGGCGAGCTTTATACCATGCAATGAGAGTCAAGATTTTGTTCGATGTGAAACACCTTACTTATCGCTCATCAGATTTTGCCCCGTCTCAAGGAACTAGAGAGTTCAGCACTGCTTTCGCATGAGAGCATCATATTCTTCTAGCATTGCCTGAACCCACTTGGGATCCTGGAGATCTCGAGCAATAGTGCAGGGTTCAGTGACAGGTGGAATGATGGTGGTGAGGCCATATTTGAGCCGGGCCTGGGAGGGATGACATTTTAGAGCGGGCTCATGGGATGAAGGTTAAGTGGGGAGAAGGAGAAGATCAGTGAGGTGGGAAGCGGGGGCCTGACCAGGCTAGCAGATGAGCCACCTGGAATTGGTGTAGGTGGGGTCGGATGCACTAAATCCGGATGACGTGGGGTGTTTGTGATGAAGGAGCAGTCAGTGAGCTTGATGGTATGGTAGGGAAGAGGTAGCCTGGTGGGGAGGATGAGGAGGTGTGCTTACGAAGGAGCAATTTAGAACTCGAATAAGACGGTAGAGAAGGCTCTGCCAGGAGGACTCCAGTGGTGCTTGGTTATGAAGGAGTAGTTCATGGAGCCTGCCAGTGGGAAAGGTGAGGAGCCCATAGTCACACAAGGGTACAAATGAAGGGGAGGAGGTTGTGTCGACATCGGTGGCAGGGTAAAGAGAGATGCGAACGGGAATACATTTTCCACAAACTCGACATGATGGGACACATATTTTTTTAAGGGTAGGGTCAAAATAGAGAAAGGCACTTTAAGGGAGTGTCCTATGTTACAGATCGGATTTGGATGACTGCTTAGGAAGAATAGGGACAACCAAAGAAAGCACAAACAACCAAGACATGGGAGGGAGCCGAGTCGGGAGCTTGAATAACTTTTAAAAGGAGGACCTAAGGGAAATACCAACTTTAGGCATTCTGTTTATTAAATAGACAACCGTAGAAAATGCATACGGCCAGAAGGTGAGGAGGGACGATACCTAATGACCCGAGTGGAGACTCAAGTCGACAATATGTCGATGTCAAGGCTTTAATACCTCCATTATGTTCAGGAGGAGGTAGAAGAGGATGAGTTATACCATGGTTGCGAAAGGGATTGAAGAACTAAAAATTCGCCTCATTATCTGTCGGTAAAGTGTTTTTTAATGACAAATGTGGAAATAGTTTTCTAAACAAGTTTGAACGCACCAAAGGTGGAATGAATATCCGATTTTCGACGTAACGTGTAAAGCCAGATATACTTGGTGTAGTGGTCAACAAAAATAACATAGTAGTTAAAACCATCAAGATGAACCCGTGAGGTCTAAAAAAACATAAAAAAAAAAAAAAAAATTTCACATCAAGAGGAGAGAAAGAAGTAATGCTTGATTTTGCAAAAGGTAACTTGTAGCTTTTATTAATATTGCAAGAGGTACAAGAAAAGGATCATAAATGGTCCTCGAGAAAGGAAATATTCAGAACACTAAGAAATTTGAGAAACTCTAAAGACTTTAGCGACCTAGACGACCATGCCACATAGAGAGAAAGTGGAAAACGAGGACTCCGAGTCAAGAAGATGTAGAGCTAGAAGAAGACTCAAAGACCTGACCGACCTTTGGTCGCACAGGCACCGTCCCACGCCTATCCGCGACCAAAGCACCTCCCATGTGACAATCTTGCACCCGAGAGAAAGAGTAAAAAAATAGACATTAATAGGTTATCGTACACAAAAGGGCAAGTAGATCGAAATGAGGTTTTTAGACATGGCAGGCACATGTAACACATTGGTAAATAGTGAAGGGGTAAGGAGAGAGGTAAGGGTGAAGGAGCCAATGTTAGCTATAGATAAACCTGTACCATCACCAATAAGAACACGGTCAAAGGCAGTGGACAGCTCATGAAGGGCCAAGGTAGTAAGATTCGTGGGTCACGCAGGAGATGCTCGACCAAATAATCTTAATTCAAAATTACTGTTGAGTACTGGATCGAGTGTGGGCATCAGCGAGTGAAGGTCAACAGGAGCTTTAAGGACTCGTGAAGAGCTGCGGCGTCAAGGTGGATAGATAAATCGCACCGCCAACAGAGTGCCCGGGTATACCACAATTTGACAACGCCTGTCACCGGGTGGAGCCGATGCCAGACAATTTTCGGAGGAGAAGTCAATATCAACCAGGTGGGGGTGTCGTGTGGACCATGAGATCAGAGATTCACCAGCGAGTCATCCGCCATGGTTGTTCAAGCCAATGATGTGAGCGATGGGTTAGGGTATAACCAAGGTAGCGGGTTTTGAGGAGGCGAAACAGGCTAAAGGAACCAAAATTTTCTACTGAGTCAGAATCAGTTAGTCGTCAAACAATTCATCAAAAGTAAGGGCATGAGATATGTTTGAGGCCGGGCCAAGGCCGTTTCAAGACATGATTATTCATCAAAGTCAATCGAGACATTCATGTATGAGTCAATATTGTGTTTGACATCTTGCATATAGTTGATAATAGTATGATTACCTTGCTGAGGACTGGCAAGATTCTAGTGATGGGTCATGATTCATCTGCGCGAAGGAGAGGCATACGTCTTTTCGAGAATAGTCCAAGCCGCACGAGAAGTGGCGGAGGTAGAGATGAACTACACTAAGGTGGTAGAGATAGACCCAACAATTGCATTTGGTAGCTAAACTGACTTTGGTCCATTGAGAATGCATCCTAATCGGGGGGGAGAGGGATGTGACATCGGTAGAGTTATCATCACGGAGGACACGACTCGAGCCTTCACTTAAGCCAAGTCAATACACCCCAAATAGAGAGACGGGAATTAGAGCCGCCACATGGAATAATTGTGGCTATGAGTTTTAGCTGCTTGAGCTACATTGAGAACAATTACATTCTAAGACGATCACCCCATTCAAGATTGTTTGGGACAAGGAGGCAATGACAGAGTGGTGGAAGAGGATTCACGTTATCAGCCTAAGAGTGCGTGATCGACAAGAAGATGATGGGTACTGGAGCTGTGGTTGTGGTTTGCTTATTGCGCTTAGTATACTCTAATACCATATTATGAAAGAGAGACTTAATTATTATCAAGATAGATATATATATATATATATACCAATATATTACAAAAATAGCACAAAGCCAATAAAAGAAAACCCTAAATATACCAATACTCCCCGTGAATGCAAGTTCGAAAGTTTTTACAATCATTCAAAAAGAAATTCTTCCACACTTGCCTTCCTAAGTCCTAACTCTCGTATGCCAAAGCATAGAGGATAATGTATGACCACAAATGAAGAAGCTAAGGAAAGCAAAACAAAGAAACTTATTCATAGTGAAGAATCTGGCTGTGATGAAACAAAGAGATTAACAGCAAGCACTAGCCTTGGAAACCCTGATATATAAATATAAATCAAACTATATAATTAAATGAAGGAACCAAAAGAAAAAAAATAAAGGAAAAATAAACATAGTTAAATCATATATATATATATATATATATATATATATAAAATTTAATTATCACTAAAATAATTTTATTTATTTTAACTCATTAATATAAAACTAAATAATTTAAGAATTTGTAAATTTTTTAAGTATTTGACTTTTAATATTCTCATTGCAGCTACCAAATATTAAAAACAATAATTTTTTTATTACTTTTTCCTTAGTACTCCGGAAGAATCAACACAATCTTTTTATTTTGATAGTGGTTTCCATTTTGGGTCAGTCAAATCTATACAAGGGCATAGCTTGCAATAGTTGATCATAACTTTATCACATGATTGACGCCCATATGCAACAACTTCACGTACTTGACAGTAAATGAAACAAATCATCAATAATGTCTGCTGATACATTAACACGTGCAAAACATATTGATGAGAATAGAGATGAGCGGAAGAACAGATTCGGAAAGAAGGTGAGAAGTGAGAAAAAAAGGAGATATAAGAAATTTCTGGAATTCTTCTTCAATGCCCTAACCCAAACGTGTTTCCCCCCTTTTATACAAGGATCCTAACAAAACATAACAGAAATGGTTACACTCCTTTACTCTATAAATTCGTCGAGTTTCCTAAACGCCCTCGCCGCTCGCCCTTAAGAATTGAAATCTCCTCCCCAATCGGCTTCTCAAAATTCCTTTGTCTTTGTTGTTGAAGTGATTTACTAATCTCCCACGTGTTGGTCGGTGAGTCACTATTCTCCCATGTGCCGCTCTGTTCTCCGAAACCAGAATTTTGGCCACTGGTCATATCACATATATGACAAAATTGAATAAAAATCAATCAAAACTAGAAAAGAGTGCAAGAATATTAAACAGGGCATATCAAAAGGCACTTGCCCACCCAATTTAATGCTGGTCGGCTTCTACATCTTCCCATCAAGACATATGCGTGGGAGATGGGCAATGCAGTGCTAACTTTCCTGTTTGTGGTCTGCATCTTCTACTAACTCAGGACAACTCTCGATCGCCAGAACCTGTAGTGCAGTGAGGCGATGCATCCCTTCTGGCAAAGCTGGAAAGTGTAGGACAGTCTTTAATCTCACTTCCTGGAGGAAATGAGATTTTCCAATGACTTAGCAATGCTTAGTTATGACAACTTCGTAATATAGCGCAGGGTGGTAGCAGTTGGCCCGTGGATGAGCTAGTGGGCAAAGGCTCCACTTCGGTAAATTGACGATCACAAAGGAACGGGAGTCTACTACTACTACCACTACTACTACTGGACCCTTGAATGCCATTTTCATCTCCAATTCCCATCCATTAAATCAAGCCTTTCACAATCGTAAATTATCAGATTCTCTAATGCGGTCAAGTGTTTTACACTTGTTGATAATGATACCAGGCTTGGACAATCTGAAATAATTAATGTTCTAAGAGCATTGAGGTTTTGTATTCCTTCAAACATACTTTCCAGATTGTCACATTTGTCAATCCACAAAAAACGAAGAGAAATCAAGCATCCCATCCCGTTCTCTTTCCCTGGCAAAGTTTCGCTTTGTGGTTACTCCACAACAATCTTAGGCTGACTGCTCCCTATATCACACGGCAATTCTTCAAGTTCCCACATTCACCAAAGTTTCAATGTCTGCAAATGGTACAACTTGGTAGATGGAAGCTGGTAGTTTCTTGATCCTTTATTCCTTGATAGGTTAAATATCTCAAATGTTTCATCTCACCAATGGAGCTGGCAACGCCTCAAAATCAGAGTCGCTTAAACTAGCACCACTTTACTTGAATCTGAGCGCAAGTACTCACAAATGACTTACCACCAGTTGCCCATCCATCTTTATAATGAAACATACGGTTCTGATCTTGTCTATGTTCTGAGCAAGTATTAGAACTTTTCTTGACCATGACAGGAAACATGGTGAACTCCTGCTGGAGTGGGCTTTTGCATCATTTGGAGTGTAGTGATCAAATTAGCATGATTGTGCAAGATCACACCAGATCATGCAATAAAAGTAACCATAAATTTAAGATCTTCTGACATCTTGAAAGAAAGATCTGAGCACAATTCAGTGACATATCTCATTACCGATATCTTCCAAGTCCTCAAGCCGCCGGATGGCTGAATGAGGCCGTAGCCAACTAAATTTGATCAACTCATAGTTGCTGAACTCATAATCTTTTGGAAACAATGAACAAAAGACAAACATTGTTTTAAGCAAGCTGGAAGTTCATCATAGCTGAGTTTCCAATACAGCAGAATTCTATCTTCTTTAGATTTATATCTCTATTGTCTCTCATAGATGCCCAAACATACCATCTACCTTTCCGAAAAGGCAGCCTAAAGCTCTCACTGCAAGAGAGGAACCCTCCGCATTTCTTGGACAATCTCATCCCCCAAGTTTTACAAGGTTCGGAGGCTTACCTTCCCCATCTATAAAAGCGCATTTTACAAACAAAGACATACAATCCTTGAGATGGGAAAGGCCTTTAATTCTTGTGGGGAAGAGTGCCCAAGGATGGAGGCCACTGACTTTTTGCGGGTAGTCACCACGATTTTACTGCCATCTGCACCACCCACGAGCAGCTCTTTTAATTTGAGCCATTTCTCTCTGTCATCATTCCAAACATCATCTAGTACAAGCAGGTATCTTCTATTATCTAATTCATTTCTTAGTTGGGTTTGCGATTCATCCAAAGGCAAGTCAGGAGCGCTTTCCTTGGTTGCAGAAACAAGAATCTTCTTTGTTAACTTCTCAGTTTCGAAATCTTCATCAGATACACAAACCCACATTCTTTTATCGAAACGTTCAATTACCCTTTCATCATTAAAGACCAATTTAGCAAGAGCCGTCTTCCCATCCCCTCCGATCCCAATTATGGGAATGACAGAAACATTTTCCTGCCTAATGTTGCTTGGCTGCATTAACATGCTTAGAATGTTTTCCTTCTCCAGGTCCTTCCAATAATATTCGAAACATCAACGTAGGAGGGTCATCTCCTTCCTATTTACTATATTATCAATTACAATCGCTCTCTCGGTGAGATTAAATTTAGAGTGATCATTGCAATCTTATCGAACCTCTCTCAGGTTCTTCATTTTGTGACCCATTTTGGAAGGAAATGCAAGTGGATTTGACTTTGGTGATTAAACTGCGTACCTGTTTTCCAGTGCTCCCACTTTTGCAAACTTTCCGCCGGAGAACTCCTGTACCTCCAATTGCGTCAATCACATCTTCAGCGTCATAAAGGGCATTTTTGAGTTTTCTGAGCCAATCACTGATCTGGTGGTTATTCGATTTCTGCTCCTCAGCATCTAAGATCACGGCTTGAATGGTGGATATTGTATTTTTCAGATCTTCAAGGTCATCTTTGACACCCCATACAAGAACAACTTCTTGGAGAGCAAGTAAGCCTAATTTTCCCAGGACTTGGTTTGCTAACCGAAAGGCAAATGATTCAGCCATTTCTGTGAAGAAAAAAGGAAAGTGGAAGCAGAGGATCTCAGAGGAGAACCAGTTCTGTGCCCCAGTTGAACCTCATAGACAGAGACACCAAGATAAATATATAATTTAATTTTTGTAATTGTTGGGCCTAGGCCTTTACTATTTTATGCAACCCATATCTTTAGGCCCAGCCCATTAGTTTAGGGTTCTGTATTAACTACCATTAAGTATTAACGCATATTTAAAGGAGATTTTTTGTAGGGATTTTGGAGCTCTGTTCTCCCATTTTTCTACTCACAGCCGTGGGACAACCTAATTATTGTTTTCTTTTAATTGGTTTTTTTTTTTTTTTTGAAACAACATATTATTGTTTTCTTAAGACAATAAAATTTAATCAATATCAACAAGAATTTTGTTGAAGTTTGAAAATTCCTGCCTTTTTAAATGCTATTTAGGGTCCATCATGCCTATTTAAGGTTCTCTAGTAAGTAGTAACTCACATTTAAAGCAGAGTTTAGGAAGGTTTTTGGAGCTCTATTCTCCCATTTTCCTCAGCACAACCTAATCATTAGAAATATACATGTCGAAACAATAAAATTTAATTAATATCAACTTCAATTTCGTTGAAGTTAGGAAATTCCTCCTCTTTAAATGCTATTTAGGAAAGCCCGTCACAAATTGAAAACCGAGCAAAGGAAGGACACAAAGTGAAAAATGCAAACACATATAAAAATAAAAGTTTCCTTGGAGTCTTCTCAGTCCAAAAAAATAAAACTGTTTTTTATTCTCAAAATACGAAGAGAATAAAAAAAATAGTGAAAAACCATTTTGTTCTCAATTTTTATTTTTATAAACATAGTAAAACCGAATTTAAAAAATAAGAATAATTTTAAAAGCATAAAAAATGGTGTTCTCACGGTTTTTAAAAATTGTTCTTAAGAACAATTTTAAAAAACATAAACCAAATAGGCTCAAAGATTCCACATTTTCATTGTTGGTCTAATTTTTAATAAAATGGAACTTGTGGAAAACTATGCTAAAGTTATTACCATCAATTTAAAATAAATGGATTTCAGAAGTTATGAAACTATTTAACTAAATTTCATGAAATAAACTAAGAGTTGCGATAATCACCATAGTGCCATATTTCACTATTTGATAATGTAACTACAAACATTCAGCAGTTTAACTAATTAGCACTTTCAATAATTGTGGAAGCAGACTTCCGTTACTTTTTCTATTTTTTTTTATGAAGAGAATTACAAAATACTAAGTTTATACAAAGTTAATATTTGTACATTTTTACAAGAGTTTTAGGAAAGGAGACTTCCGTTATTAAAAGTTATTAGAAATGGACCACTCGTTCTTTCAAAGAAATAATCTCAATTGGTTTAGCAACTTGCTCATGATTGCAAATTTGCAATTGCCCAACCTAGACAATACAAATTTCCAGTCACTTTTTGGAAATACAATAAAGGAGATATATGAAAAAGGTCAAGTTATTTGGTCTCTATTTTCAAGACTAAAAACTTGTTTGGTAAAACTAAAAGAGGTTCCTATTTCTTGTGTTTTCCGGATTTCCATTTTTTTTTTCCTATATTTCCAAAAAACTATTTCCTAGAATACCCTTTCAAGCACACAACCAAATGCAAGATATATACCCTCTTAACGTTCTACAACATGACAAACTAGTTTGTATCATCTTTGGTTAAAGCATTTCTCTTTATCGCCGTCTCATATATATTCTTGGAGATTTTCCATACATCGATAAACGTGAGGCATTTAAGATGATTTTGGTTAAATAACTCATTGTTTGCCACAGCCCATATCTTTAGCCGCCCATTTGTTGGGTTACGTATTGCTACTATTAAGTATTAACGCATATTTAAAGGAGATTTAGTAGGATTTTGGGCTCTGTTCCTCATTTTCTCTACAGTAGGACAACTAATCATTAGAAACATATTATTTTCTTGAAACAATAAATTTAATTACTATCAACAGAATTTCGTTGAAGTTTGGAAATTCCTGCTCTTTACATGCTATTTAGATACTTCACAAATTGAAAACCGAGCAAGGCTGAGTGAATGCAAAAGCATATAAAATAAAACTTTCCTTGGGGTCTCCTGTAAAAACTTTGTTTTTGTTAAAAAAAACCAGAGAATAATAATAGCCATTGGTACTCAATTTTTATTTTGAAAAATATAGAAAAACTGAATTTAGAAAACAAAAACAGTTTTCAAAATATCAAAAATGGTGTTAGCAGGGTTTTTAAAAATTGTTCTTAAGAACAATTTTCAAAACAAAAACCAAATAAACTCAAAGATTCCTCATTTTCATTGGCGATCTAATTTTTAATAAAATAGAACTTATGGAAAACTATGCTAAAGTTATTACCATCAATTTAAAATAAATGGATTTAAAGTTATGAAACAACCTTCATTTAAATAATCCATGAGTTGCTGTAAATCAACATAAATATTTCACTATTTGATAATGTAACTTCAAACATTCAGCTAGTTTTAGCTAATTATTAGCACTTTCAATAATTGAGGCAACAGATTTCCCCGTTACCTTTTTTTATGGAGAAAACTGCAAATACTAAGTTTATAAAGATTTACCGTAGTTCACCAAAGTTAATGTTGTAACAACTTTACGAGATTTAGGAAGGAGACTTCCGTTATTAAAAGTTATTATAAATGTACCAATTGAAAAACTTGGAATTGAATTTTGAAAAAAGATCGCGATAATTCGGGTTAATCAAAATTACAGATCTCGGATAATGAAGCGACTTGTAGTTAGTTAGATGTGATCTAGTTAGTCGTTGAGTCGTCGATTCAAGACGGTCGATTCGTATTAGCGTCGGATCGTGGTGACCACATGACATCTGGTCTGCGTGATGTCTTATATTGAATCAGTGTCAAGTGAAGGAAATAATGGAAAAAATAAAGCGAAATAATAATAATAATAATAAAGAAAAAAGTGATGAAATAAGAAAAGTTAAAAAGAAAGGAAAATGTCATTTTTTGGCACAAGCCCAGACCCAGTGAGGGAGAGAGAAGGTGGCGAAGAAAGAGAAGAGAAACATGAAGAAAAACTTCTTTTATAAGATCTACGAATCGAATGTGGTTTTTATCGGAGTAAAAATTAAAATCGGTCAGCGTGTCGAGGCTACGTGGGTACTAAAATATTGGGTTTGTCAGAGCTTCACTGAGGTAGAATTTTCTCTTTGGTTATTTTACAGCGCAAGGTCGTTTAATGGCAGGTTTGAAGTGCGTGAGATAAAAGTAAATTTAGTCCTAGATTTTTGGGTAAGTCTTAAAAATATTGAAATTTTGGGTAATTACCGGATATTCAGCGTTGGCGAATGTTTTCGACGGTCCGGACTAATTTTGGGTTGTTAGGCCGATCTCGGATGGGTTCAGGTTCAGTTTTAATCGGGGTGATGTCGCCGGTTTGTGATGTGTTTGGTATCGCGCGATGGTCGTTCGCCGTGAAGAGATTAATGTCTTTTTGTTTATCATCAGATCCAGTTAGAGCTATTTGTGTGTTATTGTTGGAAAAATAAATAATGTGTTGTTGTATCATGGTCGTGTTAATATTACCTTGCGTGATGTATTAGCAATTTGTGATAAATAGAAATTATATGTAGGAAATATAATTGCTCGAAATTTATAAATGTTGCGTGTAGGCTCACCGTTATCGTATAACATGTATGCGTGAAATGGCATGTTACATTTCGTATCTTGCGGTCCTTTGTCAGCGTCGAGGTTGGGTGTGGGTGCATGGTACCGTTATTCACCATTCTGGTGAATGTGGTGAAGTCAATGGGTTCCATCCAATCGAACTCACGGTTGTATAAAACAATAATAAATATAAATCACGTGTTTGGGTGTAGCAAGATGGAATTAGATCCTCAGGAATGAAAGACCGGGATTTATATGGTTTGAACATAAAACCGTCGATGACGTAAAATGTTGAATATGCGTGCGTGTCTACGGTGAGAACCAGAATCCGTTGCCATTAATGAATAACGCGCAGGATTTGATAAAGAATTTGAATGAATATTGGAGGGTTGTCAATAGTTCAGTCCTCGCGTGGTTCTGATCGTGGTTCACGCCAACATTGCGGTGTGAAGTCGGTCGGTCGAGTTGTGGGCATGAGGTCTCATCATGTATGACATGGAACATTCCATCTGAGTTGCATTATTTATATGGAATATGGATGGATGTTTACATGTGTGTTGCCGTGAGGAGTATGCGTAGGAGGATTTTACTGCGGGCGATTTGCTCTCAGGTCGTTAGGACCCTTTTCGGTGCGGGAGGTGTGCGAGGAGGCGGCGCTCGGCGAGACCGTGATTATGAAGGAGGCCCGATGTGTGGCCTTGATATTACTTTTGTAAGTATTTTGTATAAAGAATTGTAATTAAGTGTTTTTGGGACTATTATATAAATGGTCGATTATGTAATTATGTTAAGAGGACCTTGATCGGACTCTTATAGATTGTGATGCGTTTTATTTTCATATTTTAGATTTGTGTGAATCAGATGGATCGATAAAGGATGTATGTTGGGGATATGGATATGGATACTAGATGAGGTATGATTATCTTTGTTATACAGTTGTATATTGGGTAGAACAAGACAAAGGAAGCTATCATAGATTTTGTAAAATATGGATCCCGATAAATGGGGACCTGTATGATGTGGTATCAGGATCACGAAATCCACGAAATTCCTGAATTGGCCGGGTTGTCCAACGAAACCCCTGAATTTGAGGCGTCACACCACTTGTTCTTTCAAGAAATAATCTCAGCGGTTTAGCAACTTGTTCATGATTCTGAATTTCTGATTACTGACCTGAACAATAATCTCTCTCTTAGTACTTTAGGCTGCAATAAGGAGATATGAGTAAAAAAGCTAATGGGTTATTTGTTTTCTATTTTTCAAGACTAAAACTTGTTTAGTAAAACTAAAGGTTCCTATTTTGTCTTAATTCCATTCTTTTTCCTATATTTTACCAAACTATTTTCGAATAATTTTCAAGAATACAAACCAAATGGGGGCAAACACCCTCTTTAGAACGTTCTGCAACATGATAAGCTTGAATTTATCATCTTGGTTAAAGCATTTATCTTATGTCATAAATCTCATATCTATTCTTGGAGAGAAAATTTTCATATATCGATAAGCTTGTAGAGGCATTTAAAAGAATAATTTTGGTTAAAATAACTCTTTTAACTCGATGAATTGAATAGAGAGATTTTTCATACATCGATAAGCTTGTAGAGGCATTTAAAAGAATAATTTTGGTTAAAATAACTCTTTTAACTTGATGAATTGTAAAGGAGCTATAAGAGATCTAAAGTAATTAGACCTCTGGCTATGGTCCTTTAGAGTCATAGACTCTCCAAGCGAGTGTGATTTTGATTTTATTGGATTAAGTGCAAAGAAATGGCTATTTTGGAACATTAAGTCTTAAGGAAGAAAATGCGTAGGAAAATAAGAAGGAAAATAAAAAATAGGTTTTAAATTTAATAAATTAATTCTATTTATTTATTCAAATTCATACTCATTTTATTTGTTTATCTCTATATAAGGGTTAAATTTAAAAATATGTGAAATTTTGAGAACTTTAATTATATTTGATTTTCTTTATATTTCTCCGCAGTGAAACATGTTATAGCTGGAAGTTTTGATGTGAAAATATGAATTCAAAAACACAGATAAAGAAATCAATGTAAAGATGCGCGAGGTTTTAATATGGTTCAATTAATTATACCTATATCCATGGATGAAAATATTTTCACTATTCTTAAACACAAAATACAAGTTTATCATTTGTAGCCCCAAATACCCTTGGGACGTCGTATATCTTAACATTAATTTACCATGAGAAGCCCCAATAAAATCGTAGTAGTAAAAATTCGCCAATTTAACAAAATTCGGGGCGGAGTCTCCCTTGGTTGGAAGCTCTGCAGCCATGACACGTGCGTTATCATACATCTGTTGAGCCATTTTATCCATCAGAAATGTTACACTATTATCCCAAGATTTCTATTCACCGTATAAATACCCACAATAACCTTCTAAAAGACTAAGTCAAGCGGGGCCACAATAACAAAGAATATGCCCGACAATGGCATTTACATTTCCCGAAATTAAACTATGATAGCAGCGGAATAACAAAATACTAGACTTTATGATTTCAAAATAATTTCTATAGTCTAGTACAAAGAGCTGATAGCTCACATGTTCTCCTCGGAATTTAGATTCCTCGGGTGGGGCCTCCCAATGCGCGGATTCCTCAGCTCCTACCACCTCCTCAAAGGTAAAATCTGAAAAGGAATGTAAGTAGGGGGGGTGAGCACGAAGCTCTGTAGGAAAATCCTCTCAAACTCCAACAAGGTTTAGAAAAATACTGAAACAGTCGGTCTCATTTTTATAACATATCATAGATGTACCATTTCACGAAAACAAGGACATTGCAAATAGATCTCAAGTTTATATGAAAACACTTAAGTAAATGTACATAAGCAGCATAAATAAAATTATAAACATTTCACCAAATACCATTTCAACCGTTATTTTTGTTTCTCAAACATCATACAATAAACTTCTCTCATTCATCATAGTAGTGTTTCTCAAGCATCCTTATAAGGAACCTCTTGAGCATAGGTTGAGCATCCTTACTAAGACCTCTCGTCATCCTATTAGTTTTCCATCCTTGCAATAAACTGCTCATTCATCATAGTAGTGTTTCTCCAAGCATCCTTATAATAAACTTCTCATTCATCATAGTAGTGTTTCTTCAGCATCCTTATAAGGAACCTCTTGAGCCTTGGTTGACATCTTCAGACTCATATCCTAGTAGTTTTCCATCCTTACAATAAACTTCTCATTCATCATAGTAGTGTTTCTCAAACATCCTTATAAAGGAACCTCTTGAGCATAGGTTGAGCATCCTTACAAAGACCTCTCATTCATCTAGTAGTTTTTCTCAAGCATCCTTACAAGGAACCTCTTGAGCATAGGTTGAGCATCCTTCACAGGAACCTCTCATTCATCCTAGTAGTTTTTCTCAGCATCCTTACAAGGAACCTCTTGAGCATAGGTTGAGCATCCTTACCAGGAACCTCTCATTCATCATAGTAGGGTTTCTCAAGCATCCTTACAAGGAACCTCTTGGCGTAGGTTGGCGTCGCTAAGGAACCTCTCATTTCCTTTTATTACCAATCACTATGTCGGAAATTTTTATCCTACCAGCAATTAATCTCATCCCAGTCCCCATACCAAAATCACCCATATCATATAAATCCCCCATAAGATATATAAGAATCCCCCATGTTATATAAGAATCCCCCATATTATATAATCATCCCCCTGTTATATAAAAATCCCCATACTATCTGAGAATCTCATACTATATTAGAGATCCCCATGCTATATAAAATTTCCATGTTATATAAGAATCCCCATATTATATAATAATCCATATTATATAAAATACCCCATATACTATGCCAGATCCCCCAAACTATATAAAGTCCATGTTTAGAATCCCATATTATATAATCATCCATGTTATATAAAATCCCCCATACTATACAAGAATCTCCCATACTATATTAAAATCCCCATGCTATATAAAATTTCCCATGTTATATAGAATCCTCCATATTATATAATAATCCCCATGTTATATAAAATCCTCATACTACTATGCAGGAGTCCCTCATACTATATAGAATCCTATGTTATATAAGAGAATCCTAAAAGCGAAATCATTCAGTGAGTGAATCTGTGAGATCCATATAATAGAATCCCATACTATATAAGTCCCCCATATTATATATTCGAGTGGTCGAAATCGAAATTGCTCTGTCGAGTGAGTCTAAATTTGGCGGGATCCTTATAATAAGATCCTTACTATATAAAATCCCGTGTTATGTAAGAAAAATCCCCATAATGTATCCTTAATCCCCATGTTATGTAAAAAATCTAATGTGTAATAATCCCCAGGTGGAGGAAGTCATTTCAATTGGTCGGGTCGGGTCAGGAAGTGAGTCGAGATCGGAGCGAGTGAGCACCATAAGAGAAGAATCCCATACTATATACAAAGAGATCCCCCATTTGGTTCCTCTGATCACCATACCAGAAGATTGGTTTACCAATAACAGTTTCACTACCAATCCTTCCGCAATTCTCAATTTTCTTGGAAAAACTTCTAAATCCACAAACAATCATAAAAATGATTCAAAAATGGTTAAATACGAGATCATGCGATATTTTTACTGCTCACACAAATCACTAGGAGTTAGAAATCAATCCCCGAAGAACACATTTAAGAATAAATTCCTCATTCCCACATTACCCAAAGAGAGAATGGTTTAAGATACCGGAAAAATAGCATTTATCTTCGCGATACATATATATACATACCACAGCCTCAATGTAAGTGAATGGGAGAAAACCCTACCTTAATCTTTGGTTGCTATGGAGATCTTAGCTTTAGTATCACCTTTGCCCTTAAATCTCTAGCTCATTCCTTCCTTCTTCTCCGACGATCATGGGGGCTTCAGAGGTGTAGAGATACGTGTGGTGGAAGCGAGGAAATAGAAGAATTTGGGTTTTAATTGATTGCCCCGAATTCGCGTTTCATGTAGGGTATTTTGGTTTTTCTTCAAAATTATAGTTTGCCACTACACTCTCAGAATTCAGTCTATAGGACTACTCTAAGGTTTCGACGTTCAGTTCATTTTTAATGTTATTTTAACTTCAGCCTTTGTTCTATAGTTATGTAACCATTTTTATATTTATCATTCTTATACTTTGATTCAGAGTAAATAATTGGTTGATTATTAATATTTAGACATGTGGGGTTTACAATCATAAAACCTAGGATGCCCTAATACCAGAAAATGTCTCTAAGGCTTTCAAATCTTTCAAACTCTTACATCTCTGCATACACTGAATAACCCTTACAAGCCCATCTCTATCATAGCTTTATAGCGACCCATGCCATCTATAGAGATATTCACCAAAATATTCCTTATTTTATAAAGCCTAATATTACAATAATACAACAACTAGTTTATCTATAAAATATTCTTTACAAAATAAACAAAACCACAAGCATGGGAGGAGAAAAATCCAATAGGTCACAAAGAAAAAGAAAATACAAAAAAGATGAACACACATATTTACTTCGAAAACCCTAAGTAGGGAAAAACCACGGACAAAGGAAGAGAAAAATCTACTATTCAAAAAAATAGGGTACAAGATTAAAGTATGGTGGCTATTAATTTATAAAGCCCCAAAACCCTAAAAAAATACATAATATATTTGTATTCCAAATCTAAATAGGGCCAAACCTATTAAGGTAATAATGGTTTATGAGTCTTTGAATAAGAATTGAGGCACCAGTCTAACAATTCATGGCGTAAGTGCGTGGAATGACAGCTCGTCTTCCATCTCGACCTCTTCCCGCGAGTTTATAAGAGCAAAACTTATTATAAACAGTAAAGTTCAAGCAATGCCCAAGCCTTTTGAAATGACTTGATCAAAATATCCTGCTCGAATTATCATGAGTACCAGCACCCATAATAATATTGTCCTAACAGGAGTGGTAGTGGCAGTAGCATCTTACAATTGTAGAGCCCTGTATATATTGGTGACTTCCTTTCCTTTCATTACAATAGAGTACCTTTGCTAATATTTAAACTCACCTTCTGGGTGTACTTAGATCATTTGAATCAAAATGCTCAAGATATCATGTTTCTTGTCCAAATGTGGGACATGTCTCACATTGCCAGAATTAATATAAGATTTTTTTAGAAATTAACAATATAACTTATTTTAAGATTCTTTTTATTATTTTATTAAATATAATTGTGAAAATTCTTTAAAAATTTATTTTATTAAAAAAATGTACAATCTTGTTAAAACAAATGAATTAAGGACTTTAATTAAAAACAATATTTTGAATTTTTTTAAAAACAAATTTTATATTCTTTATAAAAAAAATATATTTCTATCTTTCTTTTATTAGAGAAAAAAATATTATTAGTTAAAAAAAATTATGAACTTACTTTATTAATAAAATTGTTGATTATTCTTTTTATTAACATAGTTATAAATCTGTCTGTTCGATTTTGTGTACAACCAGCTGGTATATAAGAATGAATTGAAGATATGTAAAAATAAATTAACATCAATGAGAAAGGAAAAATGTGTTCCAAATGTTACTACTTGTAATTTCTGATGTGCTTGAGTCTCTTTTGAAAGTGTCACTCATGTGTAGTGAATAATACGATCAAAAGTAGTAGGAATGAGCCACATGCAAATAAAATAAACTAACTGAAAGGGGCATCAAGAAGCGGAAAAATGTTCGAGTAAGTAAGCCAAAATAAATATTCAAGTCTAATATTAATAGTGTAAACAATATATAAACTTATCCAATTAATTTCATTCTTCAATGAAATAAATAAATAAATAAAATTCTCATGCAAATATTCAATATGTGATTAACCTAAGTCTACAATCTCAAAGTAATTAACATAAGTCAAAATTCAGCAACTTTTACTAACACAAATTTCATGCCAATTAATAAGTCAAAATTTAATGTTAGCATTTGGAAATGCTGTAAACACCAAATATACAAATCTAGGCTCTATTGAACTATATCATAATTTAAGTCTAATTCAATATGCAAATCTAATATCTAATCATACTAAATTAAATAAAATAATTCTTAAAATAACTGCATTAATTACCAACTCCAACGGATATATTCCAAATGTTACAAATCTATATTTTCATGATTAAGACCAATTTGGTAAATTAAACTTAAAATTAATACCCAAAATATTCTAATTTAACAATTGACACAACTCAAAGCATATCCAAAATACTTCCAATTTAATCTTTAAAGCATGAAACACAAAAATACAACTAAGCATAAATACTTAAAAATTAAGCAAAATGTACAAGATTAAAGTTTTGTCAAATAAATTCCACTATTAACAAACTTCATATCGTTTTAATTTTGTTTCACAATAATTCAAGTCCATAAAAGTCCATAATTCAAGTCCACAAAAGTTCATATCACCAACATACATATGCAACTAAAATATAGAAGTTATAAAAGAAAATTTTATTCATTTATAGAGATATGCAAGTTAGAAATGAAAATGATGTATGGGTAGTGAGAAAATGAGAGGAAAATGAAAAATATATGAAAGGGGGAATGGATGATCCTCTCGACAGATCTTTGATGATTATCGAATAATCTCCGATCAGATAAGTGATCAGATAATGAAAAGGAAAAAAGAAAAAGTAAGAAGAAAAATATAGGAGATGGAAAGAATGAAAATGTGAGTTTTTTCTTGTTGAACTGTCTTAGATTTGTTTAATTTGGAAGAGATTGTGAGAGACGTAGGTGTGTGAGGTTAAAAAAAATGGAGAAAATGAGAAACAAGAAGAAAAAGATAAAGAGATGGGGTTTGTTGGTGGAGTGACAGATAGGGTATGGGTAGAGAAGAATAGGGTAGAGATAGGAGATTAGAAAATAATAATAAAAGTAAATCAAAAAGTAATATTAAATAATAATAATAATAAGATGTGAGCAAATTTTGGGTCTATGACAACTTCATATAGAAATATTGCAATAAAGCCTTTTAAAATAAAACATTTTACCTAAAAACATTATGAAATGAGTTATTAATTTAAATTAATTTTTTAACTCTGTGTTTTTGTTAAAATTTAAAAATTTTAAATTAAAATTTTTTAAGTAATAAAATTATTCGATTAATTTAAAAGCAATACAAATTATTATAAAATGATAAATATATTGTGTGCTTAAATATTTTTTAAAAATAAAAAGAAGTACAAGAGTCAAGAATCCACACATAATATTTATGTCTTGTTTTATAAACTCATAGAATTTTATTCTATAATAAAGTATGAAATGTTGTCAAAAAAATAATAAAATATGAACTTGATTAAGTGATTTTTAGAGTATAATTTTGACTTTTTAAAACAAGGTTATAATTTTGGCTTTAAAAAGTGTTTTTGGGAAAAAAAAATTCAATATTAGACTATTTAAAAAATGATTTTAAAAATCTAAAAAATTGTTAACTAATCTAATTCTTTCATTTAAAAAACTTTAAAATCAATATGTTATTTTTAAGTTTATTTGAATCAATTATAGTCTAAATAATATGTGCAATTTTTTAATAAAATCTTATTTCATGCCAAAATTTTCTCAATAAATTAAATCACCATTTATAAAGGAAAGTAAAACTATTTCATAAATGGTAAAAAGAAAGTCAAATTTATTTTTTTTTGAAAAGAAGAATAATTTAATTGATTCAAACTTGTAATATATCGATAAAAATATATAATTAAAATTGCTAAAAAAACAACATTTATAATTAATCAGCTCAAAGCTTCGCATTTGATAATTGGTACATACATTTGATATTCTTGTGTGATTATAATCCATATGACTCGGTTGCGGCGTAGTGTGATCGATGATTTGATTTATTGTCTGGCCGGAAATATATTTGTTCGTCTGAATCGATTCGAATAAAGTAAATGTGCCTTGTGTGATGTCCTTGCGCCCAGAAGACGATTCATCGCGCGTATAAAAACTGTCTGTGAATCTTCTTTATTGAAAAAAATTATGGAAAAAGATTAGATGGGTAATTTTAGATAAAAATGACAAAAAAATCACCTTTATTGTTTAAAAAGAGGCTAACAAAGAAAAGATTAAAAAATAAGGTAATCATTGAAGGGAAGTACAATTAAATTTATATCTATTACGTCCAGCTCATTAAGTTTTCCTTAATTTATAATATTATGTTATCTTTTCCATTTTAAGGTTAATATTTTCTGAATTAGTACCAAATTAATCTCGCTTGATATTTCTGTTTTGAAACTTCTTCTGTTTAAAACCCTTGACCCGTTGAGGAACGTGAATATACCAAAATGTTAATGATAGATTTTTATTAAAATAATTATAAAAAGATTTTCTTATAAATAGCAAGCCACAATCCCGAAACATATAAAAACATCAACAAATTGATGTGTAAAATGTTGAAAAACAGATAAATGATTGAAAGTAAAATGACAACAATTTGATGAAAATTT
>JAEQBH010009617.1:0-67043 GCA_016808115.1 Tetrastigma voinierianum | reverse complement strand
AGGTTAAGACATGATTTTAATGTGTTAACACAATGACAATTATATGGAATAAAATTGTGTTATAAGCCAAATGGAGATGATATTGTAAATTGCTCGAGTGACTAATTTGGGAGTTGGTTGATCAAAGAAATTAATAGGTTAATGCTTGATGTGTTAACATGAGTTCACAATTATATGGAATATAATTGTGTGTGTAGGCCATTAGAGATGAGATTGTGATTTGCTCAAGTAAGCTAAATTGGGTGATGATTGATGTGCTGAATTAAATGTGTGTAATTGTAATTAATTGAGAATATGCATATTGACATATTGTATAAATGTTTTGAAAATGGCATAATGCATTTTCATATGCACTGGGTAACCTAGAAGTTAGGTGTGAGTGCATGACATGATTTTTGTAAAAACAACGGACATGGTTGCGAAGGATTTAACCGGGATGATATTCGGAGAATTGGGTTGGAGATGGGCCAACATATCATTTGGATGAGGGACCATAGTTGTTTCGGAAGCTCACCGACTGGTCGTCTCGGAGGAGTAGTCCATTATTTTAGAGATATTTCGGTAGTATATTTCAAGAATAACAAGATTTGTTTGAAAATGATTATTTTCTTCTCCCCGCCTTGGCTTAGGCAAGTGTGAGTGAGAGTCGGTGAGGACTCGTGACATGGGAGTGATCATGTAGACATTCAAGTAGGATCACGTATTTACTTACTTGAGTGTGTGTTTATTTTGGAGCATTGCATATGCATTTAGGTGGAAGTAACCCATTTAGGGTGATTCCACTCTTGATGTCTTCGCCTATTAGAAGTTATATTTTTCAAATCTGAGGAGCATTCGAGGGCGCTCATCTTAGAGGCCTATTTTGAAGAAATACGGGTTGTGGCTTTGATGGTTTTTGGAATACATGTATTAGGATTTTAGATTTTAAAATATGTTGTATTAAGAATTTTGCTCTTGACTATTGGAATATAGTTGTGATATTTGTTTTTATGAGTATTGGTTTATGAGCCCAAGAGGCATTTTTACTCAGGTATGGGTCTCGTGATACGAGACAAATAGATTTTATTGAGTTGTGGTGGCCAGTCAACAGACACCGGAGTTTTGGGGCGTCAAATATGGTTGCTTCAAGCTGATCTTTGGACTTATGGAGTTTTGAGAGTGTTATGACTTGTGTTCCATGAGGTGTTTGGGTGATGGTCCCATCCTAAGTATTGATTGTTCAAGTATGGGGTACCTCTATACTGAACATGATCCATCGACTCATATGGTTGCCACACTTGACTCCTCACTTGATTTGTCACTCTTTGATGATACTATAGGCCATTTGCCTCATTCTTAGTTGGTAATTAAGGAAGGATATTTAGGTTGTAAATTCTTGAAAGGATCCATTGTGAAATAACCCTACAAAACAGAAAAATCAAAAGTAAAATAGACTGAGTAGGAAATAAGTATATACAACTAAAATAAAGAAAACAAAACGAAAAGCATGTCAAAAGTAAGAAGGACTACTTGATATCATGTGGTAAAAAGCCTCTGTCCACAGTGACGGCAAGAAAACTTGATAGGCGCGTATGGGTGTATATAAAATAATACGCCTATGTGTGCAAGTGAACGCGTTGCCTCAAGTAATATAGTGTGTAAAAAGAAAGAGTTTCGATCCCACGAGGAAAATGATTACTAAGACTGACATTGGGTAAATCTTAACTTTATCTGGATGATGGATTGAGAGTGGAAACAATAACAACCTAAATCCTAATCTATCATGCAAAGATGCAAATAAAAATGGAAAAGCCTAGGGTTTAGACTTCGTTTAGCTAACCATTATGCATTATTGACCAAATTACCCTTGAGTGGCATTCTAAACGTCATGTGGTAAGTCTCACTTGTGCGTCTGTGGATCTCTCTCGATAATCCACAGTCTACTCGAGGTTTGAGTATTTTGTATCTCTTCTAACCTCGAAACCCTAAGCGTTGATGAACCCTAGAGCCTTAATTACAATACAAGACTCATGAATGTCTACTGTCAATGGTGAAATGTGATGCCCTAAACATGTCTAGTTCAATCCTCACTTTTCAGTTCTCGAATTGAACCACAATTATGTCAATGGTGCACAATCATCAACAAATATGAAGAATAGATAGGGTATTTAATAGGAATGTGTTTCAAATATTAATTAAAAGGAAAGCATTGTTTATTACCGTCGTAACTAATGTACGCCACATTTGCAGTCAGGTTCGGATCAGGAATACTACGATACCACTAACTGTGGCATTGACTCGGCGCACGGTGTCAACGAGATGTCGTTTTTTTAACTTATAACTTTAAGCTTGTTCATTCATATAATGTTAAACATTTAACTTGTACTATATTTTGTAGCAGCGGATTACAAAATATGTACAAGCTCCATATATGGAAGTGTTCAACATTTACAATATTTATATTGTTTACAAAAGAAACCAAAACTACATATACAAAAATATAGACCAAATGGTCTTCCAGTGGGCACCTAGTGATGTGTTGGCCTTGGTTGCTGATGTGGAGTGTCCGGACTTCTAGTTTGTTTCTCACGTACCTACAAATGAAACACCATACTAGCTTATAGCTTGGTAGGAGTTAATACATATGAACGACCTCTAATAAGGTTCAATGTCCACACTTTAGACAACTACATGCTTTAACATTCTGTTTTGAACATATCATTTATAGATATACTTCTCTGATATCATGTATTCATCTTATCATATTTCATTTCTTATTATATTTCATATACTTTTCGTGTTATCTTACACTTTACTTCTTGTTCTTGTAACTGTATACTATCATCACATAGCAGTGTTATGCTTCTCTTATCATGTCATCTTGCGTATACTTGTCATTTCTTTTATGTTTCATGTCTGCTTAAACCTTAGAAGTGGATAAAGGAAACTATAAAACTGAAAACTATACTCAGCATGCAGCTTGATGGTCTATAAAGACCCGAGGCGCTGTTGTGTGTCTTGAAGACAATGACCATCTATGAGGTCTGGGTCTGCATTATATTTATGAGACAATGACCATTTATAAAGGGCCGGCAGCCTTCAATGATCCAAAGCAGGGCCTGGCCCGTTGGTATGATGCGGAGACTTGTTTTCTGTGGGGCATGTCATCTATCCTTTACCAGGTTCTAAGCAGAGAAAATTTTATATTGTATTTTATGTTCAATACATATCTCATATTAGAATAATTATTGTATCTAGGTGATATGAGATATTTACAATTATTATACGTATCTTTGCATTTTTACATATTTCATTTTATATGCATGAATAACTATGGTTACTATGTATGTATAGGCTATTTACTATCTTTCCCGAATTTTATCAAGCTATCTATAGATGGATTCTAAAGACTCAAAGGAGCTTTCCATAGAGTCTAAGAGCATGAAGCTGAGTTCGGACGAAGAAATTATGACCATCCGAAGCTGGAGGCCACACATGTATAACCAGCCCTAGCCGACCAGCAGCCCTGGAAAAACATTAATTTCAGTAGGTTGATCTTACCTGCTCCACGAGAATATGGCTGGAATCTTGACTCAATGGGCTTTCCATAGGTCAAGAACACCTGCTTGAAGTTCGAGCGAAGTTACATGGTCATCCAGTTGGGCCTGCTTTAGCTACTGGCACAATGACTGACTAGTCGAGTTGACTGTGTTGACCTAACCAGTGACTTGGCCAATTAGACTGTTAAGATAAAAGGACCATAACAGACTCACGAGAGGGTCTGAATGGAGAATTCAAAAGCCTAATATCAAGTTCCTTATGTGGCTACAATTTACCTGAGGGACTCACTACCAAATTCCCTTTATTTCCCACCTAAAAACCAGTTCTAAGGTCCGGTTAATGCGTATGATAAAAAATAAAAAATAAAGGGTAATTTCCCTTGGTTCAAATTCCAACCAGACATTTCCTTTGGGCAGGACACAACCAATACCGTTATTCATTTTAGCCATAACACCTATTAATTGGCTGCAAGGACACTGCCAATGCGAAACTCGGTCCACAGAGCTAAATGCTAAGCAGATCCGGGAGTTCTAACTTCTTTGTCCCAAAGTCTTGGGGCGGTTCACAAACCCTCAGCGGCTCACACAACCTATGCATTTTGAATGGCCCTTAGACGAGTTAAACCAAGTAGAAGAAAAAGCCCTGCTGCTCTCGGAGTTGTGAAACTCTCTAACTGGTTTCTCTGAAGCCATATCGTGAGGATGAACCTCTTCCTCTTGCTCCGGCGAGCCGCCGTCAGATCGTAGAAACTTAGGAGAATGTGGAGTCTCTCTCTCTCTGACTCTCTCTTTCCCTTAGCACTAACAACACCATTTTCCTTTTCTTTATGGATCACCCTTAATCTTATTTTCAAAGGAAACTTCCTCCCTTTCCTACATCTTTAACATCTGCTCTGGCAGTTTTCTTGGCTCTTTGTTTCTTTGTTCCCTCTCTCTACATTTTTCTCCAAAAAGATAAGACAGCTTGAGTCTTTATCATTTATTAATTTCATACAATTACCATTAGGTCCTCAATTACATCATACTTATGGTATTTTCATAATATATCCTCTTCTTATATTATGACTTTTGTGTCTGTTTTTGACAAATTACAATTTACCCTTGCTTATTTCGGGTTTCTCGGTTTTATTTCAGTATGATTTAACATATTACATCCTAAACATGTTGCTTAAAGCGTAGGGCATATTTGAGGTATTACAACTAAACTATATCTAAAAACCCTAAAATGAAAATCAAAACATGAGGTGAAAATACAACGAAGAAACATGAAAACATGAAATAATCTTCTCCTTCTTCAATCTTCTTCCTTCAAGAGCTTTGCCCTAGGGTTAGAAACCCTAGAGCTTATTCCTCTACCCTCCAGTTAGAGGTCCTTCCCAAATGCCCAAAAATTGCTCCCTTCATAGGTCCCTTGAGTTAAGGCTATGATGGGCTGAAAACTAGGCCTCATGTTGTACGTCGCGACATGCATGGTGCTGGTCTTGGCTTGAATCCTCGGTCACGTCACAACGTCACTCATGTCACGATGTTGGTGCTTTCGGCGGCGTTGCGGCGTGAAGGCCTTGTGCATAACCTTTTTACTCCATTTGAATTATTTTGCTTCATGTGCTTGGAATTTGACCTATATACAAAAGAACAAAATTTGCTTTAGAACCTTATTCATATACTAAAATATGCATAAAACTAGCTAAACATAGTGATAAAATGAGTGTTTTAGACACTCATCCTTGCTCATCAAAAAAAAAAAAAAAAAGGAAGAAGAATAAGATTCTCATGTGCAATAAATTCTAGCATGATAATTGAGTGATAGAGATAATGTACTAGTAAAAATAGTAAAAGAAAAATCACCTATTATATAGGTGCCTTTACTTAAATTTTCATTGGCCAAATAGATATATGTATGTGTGTGTGTGTGTGTGTGTGTGTGTGCACTATTGAATGAGTGAGTGAGTATTAAATGAGTATCGAGACTCGTATATATATACAAAGAAATGAACAAAAGGAAACAAAATAAAATACAAAAGGAGGAAAATAATACGAAATGAAGTAGATAAAGCCGGATGTATCTACTCGATTCCAGCCTTTCACTTGAGTTAGGCGTAAAGGTCGTATACGCAAGCTTGTTACACATATGTACTTAATCGGAGGGTCGCGAGTCCGCGGAAGAGGTCCGGCCCGGAGAGGTTCGTCGGAGAGGGTCCAGCGAGGAGAAGGTCAACGGAAGATTCGACGGAGAAGATCGCGGAGGAAGGTCAGATGAAGAAGGTCCCGGCCCGAAGATCCGGGTTGGCCCGGGTGAGGAAGGTGGGATTGGAGGAATTCGGTCGGAGAAGGTCTAACGGAGAAGGTTCGATAGAGAAAATCCGACGGAGAAGTTCTAAAGGAGAAGATTCGACGAAGAAGATCTGACGGAGCTGGCCTGTCAGAGAAGATCTGTCAGAGAAGGTCTGTCAAAGAAGGTCTGACGGAGAAGATCCAATGGAGAAGGCTGCGAAGAAGGCTAACGTCGAGGAAAGGGCTCAGCTCAACCATGACTACGTCTGAAATGTGAAATGAGAGAAAATAATCTTGCTTTGTGGATAATTGAGTGAGTATTCTAGTATAAAGAGCTATATATACAAGAATGGAACAAAAAAACAAAATAAAATCACAAAGAATGGAATATAATGTACAAGAAAGGAAGGAGATATTAGAAAATGCAGTAAGAATATTACATGATTCTGTATATATACATATATTTGTCATGCCCCTGCCCTACCTGGAAGGGAGAGCCTTGAGCAGGCAGGACTCTTTAATAACACTACAACATTGGTGAGCGAGTTTCGTATATAATTTCATAATGAAATAAAACTTGTATCTAGACACTTGTGGGTGTGTTTGTATTCATATACATACATTCATGAGTCCCGTTGCTCGTACTTACCTGAACTCAGCGTACAAAAACTGCATTTACGTTCAAACGAAAATCAAAACCTACGTCAGTTAATTTCCGTATTGTTGTATTTGAAAATTTTATTTAATCACCAGAATATCTCCGGATGTCATATTGATCACATACTGCTTGGATGAAACAAAGTGTTAAGCAAACTTAGTGGAAAGCGGATAACACTATATGACCTTGAAGTGATCCGCAATTCTGGGATACATATAACATAATGCATATGTCAGAGTTTACGTATAACCTAATTCTTGTCACATAGTTTTCATATAGCATAATTTTTATAACT
This sequence comes from Tetrastigma voinierianum, assembly GCA_016808115.1. NCBI lineage: Eukaryota > Viridiplantae > Streptophyta > Magnoliopsida > Vitales > Vitaceae > Tetrastigma > Tetrastigma voinierianum. The sequence goes on along the minus strand of JAEQBH010009617.1, from coordinate 60,277 downwards.
GAGTTTTCATATCTCCTATAGGAGTTCAGAACAAAGATCTTATACAGAAGGTACCCGTAGGTACATTACAGAACATAACTAATTCTTTATGCTTTCTTATTGTTCATTATTCAGATTCTTATCATATAAATGTTTGCATGTACAGACCAGTAACAATGATAGTAAGGACACGGCTGTCGGTACGAGTCTTACGCATAATAGAAGTGTCGTGCCTTAAGCAAGGCGTGTGCGCCCACATATGAAGTGTCGTATCACTAACAAAATTAAATGTATTAGCGAAGTGTCGTAGCAACGATCGAGTCATCTATTCATTAGTTATTCCAATCATGGCAAGGCGTACAATTATATATATTCTGAGCATTTTCATATAACTTTTTATACATGTATTGTGCTTTTATTGAGTGCGAAACGGAACAAAACAAGGTTGCGGGGCGGTACTCTGGACCTCGAAAACTTTAGTCTGGTATTCAATAATATAATGCGAGGCGTTTTTCGTATAACTTTATACATGTGCGACCCTTTTTATTGAGTGCTTGAAGAGCAGACAAAACAAGGTTGCGGAATTTGGTACTCGGACCTCAAAAAACTTTGAGTACCATTACTCAACTTCCAGTACCGGTACTTAACATCCTCTGGACCTTAAACCACTTTAAGTATCGGTGCTCGACTTCCGATTACTGGTATTCAACATCCTCTGGAGCCAAAAAGCGACTTTGAAGTCAGGTGCTCGACTTTCGGTCCTCAGTCACTCAATCCTTTGGACCAAGCCGACTTTGAGTACTAGTACTTTCGACTTTCAAGTAACGATACTCGATATCATACATACCAAAAACAACTTTGAGTCTGGGTACTCGGCTTTTAGTCTAAATCTTGGCTTGTGATTACGTAGGTTCCTCTTTTCGCGAAATTTACAATCAAAACCCAAACCAATCACAAACTAAACTAACACCAAAAATAACTTTTATACAGGATGGGTTCTTCTAACTAAACATGACAAAGAAATTATGAGGTTTTCTTCAACATCCATACTTTCCATACAGGCCTAAACAAGTATCCATACATATAAGTTTCATACTAACAAATATTAGAGTTTCAAACCTGGATTTCTTCTCTTCTTCTTTTCCTTCTCTTTGCTTGAACAATTGGAAACCCAAAAATGGATTATTCTCCTCTCAAAACCGTAGCCCTAACTCTCTAAGCGAAATGAAATATCCTCCCAACATAAGGCCATGTTTGACCATCAGTACCCAGCTGATCAATGGGTGCAGGAGTTCCCTCTCTCTCCGGATGAAGGGTTCATGGCGAAAGCATTTGCTCTTCGTTTATTTTTTCTTTGATCTCCGATCGATTCAAGAAAGAACTTGGTGTCTCAATTTTCGTCTTTTGGTATCTTGAGGAAATTGTTTGCTTGGTTCATGAAAGATCCACATTTTGGGTTCAGATCCGCACCACAGCCATCGGGATGTTGCCGGTCTTTCTAGCGATGCGGAAGTTATCCATCGGATATTCCTAGGTAGAAGCTCTCCCTTAGTTCAAACCGGATAATGCATGAATATCGTCGTTGCTAAATAATGAGTTCTGATCTCGTGCTCAGATGTTGGATATTGTGGCGAATGATAACGCATGAATTTCGATCTGAACCGATAGTGTGCGATTCTGTGAACCGTGGCGCGATCGCGATTATATAAGGTTATGATTGGTTCGTTCAGGCGTGAGATTGAATGTTCGATCGGTCGTGGTGGACGCGATAACGAGATCGCGGATCAGGCAAATCTGCGAGTGATGCGAACGTCAAGTGATCTGGTGGGGTCGACGAGACGAACCGGTGGCGACGTTGTGATATCGACGACGATCTTCAGCGCCAAAGTGCGATCGCGGTAGTCAAAAGCCGATCTGACGACAATGGTAGCGAGCGTGGATCCACGCGAAGGTGTCAAACGCAGCCATTACCGCCGTCTGGATTTTCCGTTCTACTCGTTGCCAAACAATGACGGCGGAGAGATGAGGCGCAGTCCGCGGTGGTATGAAAATCCAAATCGGTTATGCCGGTGCCGGCCGTCGTTGCTTTGGAGTTAGTCTCCCCTGTTAACGGTAAGTTGCCGGCGATGTTTCTTCCTTCTATTCGAGTGGTGATGGGCATTATAGCTCCTCCAACACCCGTGTTCATGCCTTGGCCGACGCTGGCGGCGGGGTCATTTGGTTTTTGCTCGGCTGGGTCTCTCCATGGGTATGGTTCTGGATCTCCAGAACTTTTATTATCGGCTATGGGCTCGGGTGTTGGGCTGCATTAGAGACAGCTAATGGGTTTGATACTTTGACTGATGGTCGGAACCACAATTGCCGTGGTTTGCCCATTTCATTAGTTGGTCAATTCACTCAAGGAATTGCCATTAATTATGGTTCGATCCGTGATCGATAGTCTTTCTTCAGAATGAATTTTGTTCTGCTGTTGGGGCCGATGGCGTCTGCTGGTTGCTTGTGGCCGGAACCAGGCTGGAGTGAATCTCCCTGGAATATCCCATTGGTGGAATTGGTTGCCCGGGGCCTCTAATTTGGCTCAGTGCTTTGTTCAGGTATCGACGACTTGCCCTTTTGGATTGGTTGTTTCCGCCAGGTTCTCCCTCAGATCCTGGTGGTCTTTGTTTACCTGATATATTGTCCATATTTGGGATTTGATTGTGCAGGTTGTGTGTCCTTGTTTCCTTGGTTTCTTGGTTGCCTTGCCCAGATTGGGCAGTTCCTGCCCAGGAGTGTGGGCTTAAGTTAGCTATAGCTGGTATGCTTGTTGTTATGTATTCGCCCCGTCTGTGGGGTTTGGTTTTGGTGGTTATGTATCGGGCTGATGCCTTTCCCTATATGTTTAGAAGTCAAATAGTTTGTTGTCTTATCTCGAGTAGCCGTTTAAGGCTTGGTGTTCTACTTCTGTATTGTTTGTTTGGCCATTAACCTTTTGGTAATAAGTGTAATTATCAAAAAAAAAAAAAAAATAGAGTAATGTTTGGGCTTCAAGGCATTGGCGCCGTTTTTGGATAATTAAAATTATTCAAAATAACAAAACGAAGAATACATGAGCAGAGCCCAGGTAAAAGAAAAACGGACAGCACCTCCACAAAATTATAGGAAAGGGCATGGCCAGAAACAATAGCAAACAACCAGGATTACCAAGCACAAAACGAAAAACAACCTGACTAGAACGAGAACACCCCAAGTCCAAAACCCGACTGTGGGCCCATGATTTTCTCTTTGCTTATTAGTCATTCCGTATCTTATTTGAGAATCAACTTATCTAAACTCTTACAATATCATATCATCTTCTTGTGTGGCCCTTGGGTCCTTAATGTCAAATTACCAATTTACCTCTACTTCTTTAAAATCACAGTTATATCCTTCTTCACACTTAATTTCAAGAAAAATGCAAATTTTCACTTACATTATACTAAATGTAATAAGCTATAGGGTATAATTCGAATAATATACCTCTTATATATATATTAAAACATTCAATTTGTTTATATACATATGTACATTTTTTTGTGTTGCATCTATGTGTTTTCCTTTATGTTTGTCTTGTGGGTTTGAGAATAGGTGTATTTAATGTATCTTTAGCGAAAGTTCTGCTCTGCAGAATTTAGTTTGGTTTTTTTTTTTGATAACCAAGGGTGTCGGTCATTGCATCCCATAATCATAGAATTTGGAAGAACCGACAGTTAGCCTCCCCCATTGCAGGAATTCCCAGTCCCAAGAGGCTCGAACACCAGGACCTCAGCCTTTGTGAGAGGAGCGGGGCCTAGGCAATGAGAGCTCCCTGTGAGGGATAATTTGGTTTAATTTTGCTTATATATATATATATATAGCATATATATATATATATATATATATATATATATATATATTAGAACATTCAATTTTGTTTATATACATATATACATTTTTGTGCTGCATCCATGTGTTTTCCTTTATGTTTTGTCTTGTGAGTTTGAAATGGTTAGATTTAATGTATCTTTAGCGAAAGGTTCTTTCTGCTTAGAGAATTTGGTTTGATTTGTATATCCTGCAGATTTATGCGTATGCTCATGTTCTTTTATATGATACCCAGCTTGTCTATCAATACAAAAATATTATCAACTTTTATTCATATACTATTATTTTTGTTGGATAAGATTAAGCAACGCTTATAATTCTAATAAATTTGAAAATATTTTATTATTACATGTAGAATTTAGATTTCTTAACTATGAGTCATGAAATATAGTGCTAAAAATTTGTTATTTAAACCAAGAATCACGAGATAAAATTTTATTTGGAATAATATATATTGAAATATTGTAAGAGAAGCATATTCTTGACATTGACGGTGTTTCATGTGGTTGATTGATGGTTCGTTCTTCCAGTTGGGTCCTTTTACGTGTTGGGCTGGGGTGTCTTAGCGCCGGTTGTGTTTGAGCTTTGGGGTGTGGTAGCTACGGGATGTGGGTGGGTGTCTGTTTTGTTTCTTTGTCCTTGGTTGTTAGCTAGTTGTTTGGGTTGTTTGTTACCCTCAGTTTTTAGGAAGGTTAAATAGTTTTACGCCAATTTTGGGCCTTGGGCTCGTGTATTCTTTGATTAGTGAGGCTTTGCCTTTTGGAAATAAATCTTACTTATCCAAAAAAGCATATTACAATAAAATACAATTTGTGCAACGAAAAGTAAAACTCAGAACATGCACTCTAACTTGTCGGAACACAAAATTTTATTTGACTTTTATCCATATTAAAAGGAAAATAAATATGCATAAAATTAAGGACAATAGGTGATTTGAGTTTGAATAGTGTCACAAAATTAATTGCTATTTAATTTAAATTATTAAAATACTTAATTAAATAATTTAGATTTTGGATGATTATCTATGTTAATGTTTCTAATTTTTTCCATTTGAAGAAGCAACCTCTTTTCAAATATTTCACAAATTAATTTGCAAGAATCCAAGGCATCAAACTTGAAATAAGTTAGAAATTTGGGATTTGAAACTAAAATCTGAGAAAATAAAATAATAAAGTCAAAGATTATTTGCATTATCTCTTTAGGCAGGGAATCAAGTACATCATATGATGAATCAAATCCTACTAAAGTAGGAGTTTGTTTCCATGCGAGAATTAATTTTGATTTCATTCATATTCTTGTAAAACTTATCCAAACATAAACGGAAAAATGAAAATGAGATTATATTTCCTCTCTCTATTCCCTCCTACCAAAAGACCCCTTAAAGCATCTACATCAAAGCTAACATCGTCTACAAAGATGATCTTTGAAATGAGCTTCTTTGGTCACATTCCTCGATTAGGGCCAGACATTTGCAAATGTGATGGATCTCCACAAACGAAACATCTTCTACCGAGATCTGGGATCGCAGCGTCCCGAAAGTGGCGTCGGTGGCCCATCCGTCCTCCGCTCCGGCCAAACCGCGACCACCTGCCTCGGCCACCGCCTGGCGGGATTAGAGGTGGCTGTGGCGCACGGAGTTGAAGCATTCTTCCCCACTGGCTGGCATCTGGGTATCCTCCCATCTGCATCCAAGCAAGCATAAAGGCATTCCATAAACTAATAGTTAAGCATCCTTGTGAAAGAAAAAAACTTATTTTATGAGATGCTTCAAATTATGTCACAATTATTTTTTAATCTTGAAAACATAGTTTTAAAAGGCGCAAGACGTACCAAGGTGCAAAGTGGAGCCTTGAAGCATAAGCACACACCTAAAGCATGAGCTTTTATGAAGTGAAATGTGACCTTAGATACACAGCAATTTTATAAAATATTCGAAATTATGATTATGTAATAAAAATTTAAGATTCCTAATATTTATAGAAAAATTTATTAGAAAAGTAATTGAAATATATAAATTTCAATATATAATTAAGAAATTTTAAGAATAAAGTGTTTTTAAAAGCAATTATAATTACATAAGGCCCTTACTCTTGATAAAGCATGTCTTGAAAGCGAAGTCTTATAAGCCCAGTAAGTGATTTTGTCTTGCCACAGAAGCCAGTGCGCTTTAAACATGCCTTTTAAAATTATGCTTGAAATAACCATTTGAGAAAATAAGATATACAAGCGGCATAAATTGTTTTACGGTTTCTATTTAGGTCTTGAAGAGAAACTAATGTAGTAGGTGTTGGTGTTACAGTTACAAAGGCTAAAGTATACATACACAAAGAAGTTCCATTCACGAGGCGACATAGGTAGAACTTTCTTCCCTGTTATTTTTCGGTGTTAGCGGTTGCGAGCGCAAGGTGTTCCACACGTATTACATGGAAGCTGAAGAGTCTCCTCTATTATAACCAGAGTTTCAGGAATGAGAAATTAAGATTCAAAGTTTGAATTGTTGTCAAAAGAAGCGACTAACTATAAATATATATATCATGAATCATTAGTACTTGAAGGTTATGAGCTGCAGGGAGGTTCGGTTCACATGGGTTTCTCAAAGAAGAGTGAAACCTTTGTGGAATTGAATTGACCCACGACATATAGAGCAATTGATCAACATACGATTGACCAACAAGAATAACAAGTTTCAATCCAAAGAACAAAGTAAAGAAAAAATTTTGATTTTTTTTATAAACTCCCTAAAAGAAACCTTAAAGCATCTATTTATATCTTAGGCATAATATGGGAATGATAGGGAATAATAGGAAATAAAATAATATCCCAAAACAATAACAGGAAATAAAAATAACATCTCAAAAACAATAATAGGAAATAAAAGATGTTCAGGATTAGTTTCCTTAATTCATTCAGAATCTTTTTTCTTTCCTTTTCTCTTTAATCTCCTAATGAGTGCAATTTTGTTTCATTTCTCTTTCTAGCAGCAGGGTATAAATATGTTTTATTCATAGTTTTTAATCAATGAAAATCAAGAGTTATTTTTCTCTTCACATGAAGTGTCAGAACTACTTTTCCGGCTACAGCTCTCTTAGTGTGCTTTTAGATTTCTCGTTGGACCTCCTCTTCGTCGGAAAAGATTCAGCGGACATTCTCTGACAAACCTTTTCCCACAAATCTTTCCCTGTCAGAAATTCTCCGATGGATCTTCTCCAACAGACCTTCCCTCGCGGAACTTCTCCCGCGGATCTTTCTTCATCGGACCTTTTCCAACTGATCTTTTCCCGCATACCTTTAGAGCCAAACTCTCCAGCGAGACCTTTATCGGACCTTCTCCTCTGAAGCTTTTTCCCACAAACCTTCTCAGACGACCCTTCTCTAGTAGACCTTCTCCAGCAGCCCTTCTCCTAGGGACCTTTTTTAATGGACCTTATCCCGCAGACCTTCTCCCTCATACCTTTTTCCGGTGACTTTCGATCTGCTTGCGAGGCCCTCTTTTCGATCACATCATTTCGTCGTCTGATTAATTCCGCGGCGCGTATTGCGGTCATGTCCGCCCGATCACATCAGTTCACCGTGTAGTCAATTTCGGCGACTTTTCCAATGACCCCAGATCTACCCATCGGATTAAGTACATGTCTAACAAGCTTGGTGCATTAGGATTGATTATAAGTATCAACGTTAATACGATGCTTTTATATTTGTTATAACATGTATCATACTTAACATATTGGTTTTGTATCTTATTAGGATACTTAACTTATTTAACCCCCTTTAGGAAGCGGATCATTTTACCTAATGTATAGCCTAACCTTCTTGTATATATCGTATGATGACTCGATGGAGCAAACAGGAATCCTTTCCTCGAGTCTTCTCTGTTGGTTTCAGCATGGTGATAGAGCCTAGGGCTCAAGTGAGAGAGTTTTCAGCGCACTAGGCGGTTTTGAGTGCTCAAGGCAGTATGAGGTGTTTTGAAACACCTATTTCGAGGGAGAGTAGGGTCTCCTTTGCTAGTGCGGGAGCTTCATCGACGTAGATAAGCCTGCGAAAATTCCAGCGGCCGGAAACCACACGCGTGGAGCTCACACGTTGTCTCATAGATTCAAACCGGATCCGCACATCAAGCTTGTGGACACGTGGGAGATTTGTTCTGGCTCATTTCCTCCTCTAGTGTCAACCAATGTCGACAAGTCCTTCTATGTACTTGGTTTTCCTTGTTTAGTACCTAGATCTACTGCTTTTGGTGGTTTTTGTGTCCGATAGCCCTATTTACCTTGGGTTTCTGCGATATTTTTTTGAGTTTCTACCTTCTTGAGGTACTTTTTGGCCATGATCTACTTCCCTCGGGTTCCTAATAAGTGAGTCAGATAAAACTGTTTAGCACTCCAATTGGTCCCAGATGATGTCCGAAAATCATGGAGGACAAACCAGTGAATCTCAATTACTTGGATTGAGTAAAAAACAATCCGCCTACACTTAGTGTTCGTATGGCCGATCCTGTGATGAGGACCCTCCTACGATGATTTGAAGGCAGTGGGCACGGAGGATGATGATCTCTTTCTCGAGTCGTAACTCCATTGATGGTAAGTGCACTCTCATTAATCCTTTATATAGGGTTTGTTAAGGAGCCCCTAATGGATTATTTAGATTTGTGTTACTCTAAAGGAAATAAGTTCGCACCTTTGATGTGTATTATTTTATCAAACTCTAAGAAGTAAAGATCGTTAAACACGGATTTTCATGAACTAAAAAAAGACATGAGGTACTGAATGTGCTCTTACCCTTTGGTCCAGATGTTAAGGTCCAACAAGATCAACGAGAAAAGATGGCAATGATGGGCTTCCTAGCCGCCCTCCCTTCTAAGTATGATTCTGTTACGGATTCTGTCCAACCCTAAAGTTTCTTCTTGCCAAGAAATGTTCAACCAAATACTCAACATAGAAATATCCTCACCTGCTCTTCCAGTTGCCCAGATGAGCAGTGCTCTTGTTAATTAAAACGGTGGTGAGTGGAAAGCCCGCGATTACAAAAAGCGGTGGCGGGAGTACTATAGGGCTAATTTTGGAGGGTTGTGTTATTACTAAGTAAATATGGACATGTGATCTGATTTGTAAGAAACTACAGGCAGGAATAGAGATTTATGTATACCCATTTAGCCTCCTCTAATGAGGCATCTGATCAATCAGTTTAATTCTTCGCAAACGAACTCACCAGGTTCCACTTGTACCAGGAATCATTGAAGTCTCCATCTACTTCGATTACAGTTATCGCTGAATGAGTAACGAACACATGCTGTCTCTTCGTCCTCTGAATGGGTCTTTGATTTCGAAGCCACGGATCACATGACATGTAATTCAGATCTATTTCTACCTTCGGTCGACCTTGCCTTCCCACTTGTCACTTTGACGGATGGGTCACAATCTGTTGATGCGAAAGGCTTCTACCTGACATACATTATAATTCGATCTTAATTATGGAAAATTTAGATTCGAAATTTGTGAAACGGAGACACCAAATGCATTTCTAAATCCAGTATTTAGTCTTGTTACTATTTTGATTTAGAGTTGTTTATTTCATAAAGATTTGTTCTCAAAGTCAAAGTAGTAATTGTTTTATTTAATTTAGAAACTTTGTTTGCTAGTCAAATGGGAGATGCTATTTCACCAGAAAGATTTTCTTTTTAGGAGTTGCTTTATTTAAAAATTGAAAGTCTTTATTTCCAAGTCAAAGTAGGAGTTTCTTTATTTGATTTATAAAGTATGGGGCCTATATAAACCCCATATGTAGTCTTTTGAAAAAATCGATTCAAGTTTAATAATATTTCGTATTTACTCTTTTAAGGTTACTCTTGTTCTCTTATCTCTCGGGTGGATTCCCTTGAGTGGCAAGTTCGTTGTTTCTTATCCCTAGGTGGATTCCTTGGGTGGCGAAGTATATATCTTATTCTCTAATCTCTTGGGTGGATTCCCTCGAGTGGCGAGTTCGTGACTTCTTCTCTCTTGGTGGATTCCTTGAGTGTTGAAGTAAGTACCTATCCTTATATAACCTCTATTCATCTCATTATCTTCTATTTTTAACTTTTCAAACCCAAAATGCAGCTCTATACTTCCAATCCTTTCCAAATACTTTGATTCACCTAGACACCATACAAACCATCTTCCTAACCTTAGAAACCCCAAAGTGCATTGCATAGCCTAGCACACCTTAGAAAAACAGCGCAAACAAGCTCAAAACAAAGTTGTTTTGCATCAAATCAAACCCAAACCTGTCCAAACTTAAAACGCCGTTACAAACTTTTATTTCATGTCTCTAAACCTCGAATAAGCCTATAACCTTTGAGACCAAACTTATCCACTTACCCGTCAGTTCTACCCCAACTCAGCTTCCCGAACCCCTAGATCATCCATCACAATCCTCCTTGCATCACACATATGCTTGGTTCAAGCACCATTTTCTCGTTCCTTCTATTCCCTTATCTCCGGATGTCTTGAGTTTACATAATTTTTCTTTTAATTTGGTATTTGTGAGCAAATAACTTTCGAGCTCATAAATGTTGTCTCAGTCATTCTTGATTATTATCTCTTTTAAGGATCTTATGTAGTAGATTATTGGTAAAGAACATGGTCTGGGGAATTTCTCTGCATTCTTGATTCTGCGTCTGGAGTACCTGTGCATGTTTCAAGGTTACTACATCATTTGAGATTCATTGTAGATTGGGTCACCCCTCTCTTCCACTACTTAAGAAATTGTGTCCCTAGGTTTCAAGCTTATCATTCTTAGATTGTGAGTTTTGTCAATTTTTAAAACATCATTGTCTTGGATTACCGTCTAGAATCAATAAGCGAGTTATTTACTCCCTTTGAGTTAGTCCATTCGAATGTGTGAGGTCCAAGTCTAGTTGTGTCTCCAATGGGTTTCGGTATTTTGTTACGTTTATCGATAATTATTCACGAACAACTTGGTTGTTGATGATTATTCACGAAAAAATTGGTTATATTTAATGAAAAAACGTTCTGAGTTATTTTCTCACTTTCGTGCCTTTTGTGCTGAAATTCACACTCAGTTTCATGTTTCTGTTCAAAATATGAGAAGTGATAATGCAGAAAGTATATGTCGAATAATTTGAGCATTCATGCTTCAGAATGGCATCTTTCATCAGACATCTTGTGTTGACACTCCTAAGAATGGAGTTCTTTGAAAAGAAAAATGAACACCTTCTTGAAGCAGCTCAGGCTAATTATTCAAATGCACGTGCTGACATTTCTAGGCGATCTTTGTTTCCACCATGACCACAGTTAATTGGATGTCTTCCTCTGTCTTGAATTGAGCCACTTTGTTTCAAACCCTCTTTCCCCAAAAAATTTTATTTCCCATTGAGCCTTGGGTATTTAGGTGTACTTGTTTTGTTTGGGATGTTTGTCTGCATGTGTCTAAACTCAATCCTAAGTCATTGAAGTGTATCTTCATTGGTTACTCTCGAGTTCAAAAGGGGTATAGGTGTTATTGTCTGGATTTTCACAAGTACTGGTTTATAGCGATGTCACATTTCACCGATGTCTCCTTTTCTCGGACTACGATCCACACTAATCAAGGGAGGATGATGATTTACTCATTTATACTCTTGCCTCACCAACTCGATTAAGTCCACCTCGACCAAAGCCTCTTATCCCTTTCGAGTTTATGCTTGGCTTACACCCCTAGGCTGGCCCTCGCAGGCTTCTTCGGCGACGTGGTCACAGTTCGTGGTATTGGCCTTCTATTGCTCTCCATAAAAGTAAACGTCAGTGTACTCATCCAATCTCCTCCTTTCACTCTTATAACCATTTGTCATCCCATTCTTGTTCGTTTATTGCATCCTTTAACTCTATTTCATTGCCTAACAAGGTTTCCGAAGCTCTAGCTCATCCTAGTTGGCGTAGTACTATGATAGAGGAGATGGATGCCTTGACTAATAATGGTACTTGGGACTTGGTGTGTTTACCTGCTAGGAAGAAAGCTATTGGTTGCCGATGGGTGTTTATAGTGAAGGTTAATCCCGATGGATCGATTGCTCGGATGAAGGCTCGTCTTGTTGCTAAAGTGAATGCCCAGACCTATGGGGTGGATTATTCAAATACTTTTCCCGGTTGCCCGAGTTAACCTCTGACCGGCTATTTATATCTGCAGCGGCCACTCTTGTAGACCTCATCAACGATATTAAAAATGTCTTTCTTTATGGGATTTTCTGAAGAGGTTTATGGAGCAATACTCCCGAGGATTGTTGCATAGGGGAGGATTGTGGTAGGGTTGTCGTCTCAGAAAATCGTTATATGGGCATGAAAGTCGTGCGTGGTTTGGAAAAATTGATGATGTGATTGAAATTTGGCGTAAAGAGCAAATCCGATCATTAAATGCTTTGCCAGAAACTCTCAAGTAGGTATCGTCTTGTTAGTTGTGTATGTTGATGATAATATCGTTATTAAGGATATGGCAGTATATCTTGTTTCAGTCTTCTTACGTAGCCCGATTTCACCTGAAAGACTTAGGCATGCTAAAATGTAGGTGTTGAAATTATAGAACAAGCGGTGGAATCTTCTTATCTGAAAATGTGTTGGATCTATTATGCAGAAAGCAGGAAAATTGTGATAAATGCATGCCGATCCCCTTAGCCTAAGCTTTACATCTTACTAGAGAAAGTGGTGTTTAAGAACATGAATATATAGAATGCTAGTTGGGGAAGGTGAACTACCTTGGCCAACCATACTAATATTGCATACTTTGCTAGTGTTGTAAGCCAATACATGTCTTCTCTAACAGTTGATCATTGGGCGACTGTAGAATAGATTCTATGTTACTTGAAAGGAGCCCTAGGATGTGGTATTTTATACGATGTCCTTAGGCGCCAATAGACTTAAATTGTTTCATGGATGGGTGGGCGGGATCTAAGGAAGGCAGAAGGTCCACTTAGAGACTCTTGTGTGTTTGTTGTAGGAATCTAGTTTCATGGAAGGTAAGCAGTGTTGTCTCTCGATCTAGTGCGAAATTTAGTATAAACAATGACGATGCATTATGTGGCTCCATCGACTTTTGGCAAAGTCGATTATTAAAATCTCAGGTCAATAAAGCTGCGGTATAATGACGAAATTTTTGCCTTCTTATTACCTCTAATCCTGTTTTCCATAAACAAACTAAACACATAGAGATAGATTGTCATTTAGTTAGTGAAAATCTGACTCGATTTGATTTATGCGGGATGCGTGGCGGAGAATAATTAGGTCATATCTTCTAGCGTCCTAAGTGGAGGCGGGTTGATTCACGTAATAACAAGTTGGAAATGATTAATATCATGCTTTCCCGACAGGGGAGTGTTATAGTATGTATCATACATTAGTATATTTGTTATATTATGTATCATACTATAACATATTAATTGCATCTTATTGATGCTTGACTTATAAGGTTGTAACCCTTTAGGAAGAGTATTAGATCATCTTCACGTAATGTATAGCCTAACCTTCTTGTATATATATGTATGATGACTCGATAAATAAAAAACACAATGAGTGCTATCGTCTTCTCCTCTTGGTTTCCTATGAGGAAATGCATATGTAACCCATTTGACTATATCTTCGGCTTGAGGCTGATGTTAAGGAATAGTTTCTAATCCGTTTAAGATCGCGCTCCTTTTCTGCTAGTCTCTAATTAAACTCTAATTTTGTTTCATTTATTTATGCTAACACTTAGAATATAAATATGTATGTTCCCTCAGTTTTTTAAATGATGAAAATCAAAGAGTTATTTTTCTCTTCACAAAAGATAATATCTCAAATCAACGGAATTTTGGTTGATTTGATCTGTGCCCTGCGTTAGTTTTTGTTGCCGTGTCTTCTTGTATGACCAGAAACATAAACATGGAACATATGACCTGTCAAGCATGATTATAGGAGAGAGAAACTGAGGAACTTTTCATACACATTTACTTCTGTATTCATATAAAGGAAATTTGCCCACTGTTCCATTCCCTGTTATAATAAGTGTTGGATAAAACACACAGATGCCAATAAATTCAAGCTTCACCCTGAACTCCCAGGATATAAAGAAATTTATTAATTGCATTCTTTTGTGCTATTAAAACGACAAGGATAAAATACTAGTTCACAAATGTACCACTTCACATATTTGTTTGATGAGACTCTGTGAATTCGAGCGCAGAACCAGTGAAGGGCAATCATTTGAAGAATGCCTCTTTGGCTACAGTGAATGGCTTGCTGCCTACCACCGCTCCGTTGTGCATTGGTGGAAAGATGCATTTGATCACTCGCCCTCTTGCTGCTGAACATGCTAAATAAATGTCAAGAGTTGTGGATGACAAATTTGGGGACTCCAGAAGAATAAATTCAAGACCTCTCTGCTCTCATTAGTTTATAAATCAGACTTAAATATTCCCATTGTTTGTAAAAATGGGTATCAACATGACCAAATTTAAAATTCATGATTAGTATATACATCATATACAACCGTGATTTCAGTCATGCCAGTTTATTTGTTAGTTAATAATAGTTGGTGAAGTAAAACTGCCATAGCAGGATGGAGAGACCATAAACTAGGCTGGGTTAATATTTATAGGATATTAGGTGAAATTAACCATTCCACTTATGTTTAAATACTAGTGTCCAGAATTGGGAGAATGAATTGATTGATGTTGAAAAATTAGCAAATAAGTTGATGCGGTGTGAGAGGTAATTTTAATTTCACAAAATCCAGGAATTGAATGTGAATTTTCCACTCTTGTAACAGAAATAACAACATTAAAATGAGACAATAAAGTCATAAGAACAAGAATATCAAACATTACTATAAATAAAAAACAGAAGTAATTCATAATGAAACAGTTCATGTAAATAATAGTATTCTGTTTGATGACAATCGATCTCGTTACTCGACAGTGATGATTCCACAAATTTCTGTCAACTGTCTAGAATCTCATCAGGAACCAACACAACCTGACCAAGATATGTAGAATCCAATGTTAGATTACAACCATAAATCCACATACTAAAGCAATTGACAATTAATGACTTCAACAGATATCATGTATGTATTGTATAGCTGCTCCATGTGCACATGTAATGATATCAAAGCCATAAAGAGTTTGATAATACTAGGGTTAGGGTTTAAATCGTGTGGTCAATTCCGGTAGCCCATCAAAGAACCGTGTCACAATCGATCATGCTACGATCTTCCTGAAAACCTCACAAAAGCCAAACCATTGTCAAAACACCTTTTACCGGTGAGATTTTCCAACGATCTCCATTCCGGCCGAAGAGCGCACCAACAGGAAAGCCTCCCTCCGATCTACCTTCTGGTGGAAGCCTTGCCGAAAAATACCTTCCCAATAAGCCTGCGCGCCCGTTCTCGGTCAGACGGTAAAATTCGCGGCGTCGGCACTTGGCGACCTTTGTTTTAACCGCGCCTCCTCAGTGCGTGCGCCCCCGACAAGCCCATCCATCCACTTCATGCGCCCTGCCGTCATGGGCCTTCTTTTCACTTTTCTCACCAACCCGCATTTACGCGTTTTTACACCGCTGAATCTCCATTGTTCTTGTGTTTATAGAGTTCTCGACATCTTCAAGACAACCCAGGAGTTGTTTTATGTTGATTCCTACTAATTTCTCATCTCTATGGTTGAAAAAGACGTCTCTATGGCTGAAAAATGTCAGACTTTTAATTTTTTTGTACCTGGAACTCCTATAATTACCTTGGATAAACTCACAGGGAGTGAAAATTATCAGTCATGGGCAGACTCTATGGACACCTTTGGTTTATTGGTAATGGATGTGAGGATCATCTTTTTTTTTTGGATAAATGATGTGAGGATCATCTTACTACTGAGGACACAAGTATTCCTGAAGATAAACATACTCAATGGAAAAAAACCAATGCTTTACTTTGCAATATTCTTCGGCAATCTATTGATGCCAAGACTATATAATAGAGACATAAAACACTACACTCTCTGGAATCAGGTAAAGAAACTATACACTAATGATATTCAAGCGCCTTTATCGGATAATATCCTCCATTGCCAATATGAAATAGCTCGGTATGGATATATCTTCTTATGGTGAATATACACTTATGAGATGAACTTATCTCTATTTGCCAAAAGTCTACTATCTGAGACTTCCTGTCCAAGATGGATTAGAGGTCTTCATGATCATTCTTACGTAACCTCGGGCGGATTTTGAGAACATAGGGAACGGATATTCAGCTGGACGGTTATTCCCAAACTTTGATGAGGCTCTTGCTTGGTTACTTCACCACACCTCCATTGCCACTCGATCATGCGTCTGGATTACAGGACATACGTGATGGTTTCTCGGTCTCATTCTCGAAGTGTTCGGAGAATTGGACGTGATAACAGCGAGGTAGAAGGCCAGCGTCTCAATGCACATACTGTCATAGGCTTAGACACGCCTGTGATCAATGCTATCAGTTACATGGTGACCTCCTCGTCTTTGCTCATTTGGCTCAATCTTGATCATTGACATGTCGAGTTACGTCTCGGAAATCATCTAGACCCGAGGGGTGTTACATCGACAAATATGAGGAGTACCTTCGTCTCACTCAAGCGACGGAAATATTCCTCAAGAGCAGTTATGTACAGACCGGTAATGTCTTTACTTGCGCCACATTCCTTCACACCTTAGATCCTTGAAACTAGAGCCTCAGTCATATCTCTTGTAATAAAGACCTTTTTCTCTTACACTTCGTCTCCTTTACCTCTGATTACCTTAGCTAATGGTTCTCAAACCATAGCTAAAGGCATTAGCTAGGCTTGTCCCCTCCCTCTGTACTTTATGTTCCTAATTTTCCTTTTAATCTTATTTCCATTAGTAAGTTGACTCGTGACCTTCATTATGTACTTACTTTTTCACATAACTCTGTAACCTTGCAAGACCGGTGTACGGGGAAGATGATTGACATCGAACATGAGTCACAAGGCCTCTTTCACCTCAGCTCGCCTCTTTGATCCATTGCTTGCACTTCCACGGAAGCTCCTCTCCTCCTCCACAGTCGTCTCGGTCATCCAAGCCTCTCCAAGTTTCGAAAGCTGGTTCCTCATTTTTCTAGTTTATTTTCGCTTGAGTGTGAGTCTTGTCAGCTTGGGAAACATACTCATGTCTTGTTCCCAAAGCGTTTAGATCCTTGGACAAAGTCTCCTTTTGAGCTTGTTCACATTGATGTTGGGTCCTCCAAGAATCACCTCTACTTTAGGATTTTGTTACTTTGTTACTTTTATAGATGATTATTCTCGATGTACTTGGTTATTTTTAATGAAACTTGAGCTGAGTTATTTTCTATCTTTCAAAAATTTCATGCTGAAATTCGCACCCAATTCAATACTATTAGTATTTTAAAATTGCTAATGCGAAAGAAATATTTCTTTACACCATTACATTCTTTTATGTCTTCTCATAGGATTCTTCTGATCATCTTATGCTACACTCCCTCGACGCAATGATGGTTGAGCGTAGGCAGATCATTTAGTTAGAGACTTAACTACTTTTCCTCCTCCATCATAAGGTTCCTAAACGTTTCTGGGGGGATGCTATCTCAGCTGCTTGTTATTTGATTAATCGTATGCCCTCCTCTGTTTTGCATGATCAGATCCCTCATTCTATCTTACTACCTACTCAACCTCTGTTTACCTCCAAATGCAAATATTTCTTTGGTTGTGTTTGTTTTGTTCATATTCTCACTTCTGGGCAAGACAAACTCTCTGTCAAAGCCACGAAGTGTCTTCTTGGATTTATTCTCGCCTTTAGAAGGGTTATCATTGTTATTCTTCCGATACTAATCGCTACTTTATCTCTGCTGATGTCATCTTCTTTGAAGATTCCTACTTCTCCTCTGCAGCGCGTTCCTTCTGTTCCAAATGTCTTATCTATTCCTCTTGTTTTACCATCTCCCGATTTCCCTTCTCCACTACGGATGTCGTGACTCATTGCAAAGGTCTATTCTACTTCGTCCTCATCCTCTGAGGGCCTCAATGTTGACTCATCTCTTATGCAATCATCTCCTACTCGATTCACTTAACCGTCGATGATCTACCTATTGTCATTCGGAAAGGTGCACTTTACTTCTAACCCACATTACATTTATAGTTTCTTAACTTCCATCGTTTATCTTACCTACTTTGTCTTAGTTTCCACCTTGTCTTGTCTCTGCCCACTAAAAGCACTAGTGAAGTCTCTCTCATCAGGGCTGGGAAAGCGAGCTGATGGTTGAGAAATTGATGCTCTTCACTCGATGACACATAGGAACATGGCTCTTCCTCTGTGAGTCTCTGTTGGTTGTCATTAGGTTTTATCGACGAAGGTGGGACCCAATGGCAAGATTGATCGGCTTAAGGCCCGTTTGGTTGCTAAGGGGTACACTCAATAATATGGCTCAGACTATTAAGATACTTTTTCTCCGGTGGCCAAGATTGTCTCTGTTCGCTTACTTCTTTCTATGGCTGCAATGGTGATCTCGCCGAGGAGGTTTATATGGAGCAATCACCTGGTTTTGTTGCTCAAGGGGAGTCTGGTTTGGTTTGCAAACTACGTCGTTCCTTATATGGTCTGAAACAGTCTCCTCAAGCTTGGTTTAGTCGGTTTAGCTCAGTGGTTCAGAAGTTTGGCATGATTCGAAGTGCAGCAGACCATTCCGTTTTTTATCATCATTCATCTACTAGACAGTGTATTTATTGATTGTTTATGTGGATGACATTGTCATTCTGACTGATGGCCCAGGATGGTATTTGGCTTCGAACAACACCTCTTGGTAGCTGATTGAAAACAGGGGCTGAGTATTTTCTAGGCATGGTGCTCGATCCCAATTAGGATTGGTTATTTCTCGGAGGAGTATACCTTGGATATATTGACGAGACACATTGATATGTATTGGAATTTGTAAGCACAGCAGACACTCCTATGGATCGAATGTCAAACTTGTTGCGGGTCGGGTCTTCTGAGATGGAGATATCGGCGACTTGTAGGTGGCGAACTATCGCTTATCACTCGACGACGTTTCGTTTCTGTAAGTAATAGTTGATCAGTTCTACAATCACACCTTGTGCCATTGGGATGTTATAGTTCGTATCCTCTATTGTATAAAAGAACACCAAGTCAAAGGGTGTTGTATGAGAATAGAGGTCATACCCAGGTTGTTGGCTACAGTGATGCAGAATGAGTAGGCTCACCCACAGATAGATGTTCTACATCAGGGTATTGTGTGTTCATTGAGTGACAATATCTATAGGTAAACAAGATGTGTAGCCGGATCTAGTGTTGAAGCCGATGCCCAGAGCTATGGCATATGACGGCCTGTGAGCTCGTATGGTTGAAGCATCTTACTTGAAACGCTAAGATTTAAGGAGGATGAACAAATGAAACATAAGTGATGTCGAGCCACCTTACATATTTCATCTGCAGTTTCTATGAGATGACCAAACACATCAAAGTGGATTGCCACTTTATCAGAGAAAAGATTGCATCGGGATGCATGACTACTAGTTTTGTCAACTTTAATGACCAACTAGCAAATATCTTCACTAAGTCTCTTAAAGGTCCTAGGATAAAGTATATATGTGACAAGTTTGATGCTTTTGACCTATATGCTCCGACTTAAGGGGGAGTGTTAAGTTTTAGTCTCCTAATCCATTTAGGATTTTTTTCCTTCTCTCTTCAGTCTCCTAATTAAACTCTAACTCTGTTTCTTTTTTTGCCCTAACACTAGAGTATAAATATATATGATTCATCCTTATATAAATTAATGAGAATCAATGTGTTCATACTCTCTCAACAAGTATAAACCCATTTGTAACATGAGACCTGCTTGGTGTAAGGTGGCTAGGTCCCACGTGCGATAGAATGCGAACAACCATTTCTTCAACCATTTACATTTCCACATTTCCGGATGAGAGGGGCCTATACGCAGTTTCAAGAAGAAATACAGAAGAAAATTAAGTAAAGAATAGTGAATAAGTGGTGATAAATGGGAAATTATAAAATAGGATGAGGGTGCGAGAGGAGCAGTGCCTTTCGAGCGGCAATAGGAAGATCAGCGGGAAGGCGGCGAGACCGGCGTCGGGAGGAGAGTCATAGGAAGTGGAGTCGGCTAGAAGTCGATGTCGATCGTGAGGCGACTAGTATAAACCTGCAATGGTTGAGGAGGAGTAGCCGAAGGGACAAATGAGGTATTCGGGATGGGATAAAGAAGGGGTAGAGATATGACATCAAAACTGGAAGGGTAGGTGGTAGGAAACATAGAAGAGTTTTCAAAAAAAGTGATATCGACAGAGATAAAGTATCGATGTATCGAGGAGGGTGCTTGGGTGATACCCTCGTTGATGAAATAACAGGAAGACACATTTCATGGCTGGTTGAGAGCTTGTCTTGTCTAAGAGTAGAATATAGACAAAATAGACCTGACCAAAGACACGAAGGGAAGACAAAGAAGATGGAATGAGGATTTGATCGTATAGAAGAATGATGGTATCACGATTAATCAAATAACAAAGCGGCTAGATATGTCCCTCAAAACGAGGACCTTATGATGGAGTAAAGAGTGCGAGTGGTTTTGACTAAAATGAGGTTTTGTGTAGCCACTCCATTATGTTGAAGAGTGTAAACCTGAAGGGTGATATGAAGAATCCGATGTGAGGACATAAAGGAGGAGAATGGTCCATAAAGATATTCTTTGGCATTATCACTTCGTAGGATACAAATTGAAGTATTGAATTGAGTTCGAACTTCAGCATGGAACTTCAGGAAAATAGAGAATAACTCAACTCAAATTTTCATTAAAAATAGTCAAGTACAACGAGAATAATCATATATAAAAGTAACAAAGGTCACGGGAACCCCTAAGTGGGCTTCGATCAGGAAGGACCCCCGAACATCAATGTGGACAGCTCGGAAGGAAACTGTTCATTGATCGGCTTGGGGAATGGGACGTTATGTCTCCAGTGACCTGACTCACACTGATTTAGGACAAACTAGAAAAGCGAACCATTGCTCAGAAACTTGGAAATATTTAGATGACCGAGTTGATTATGAATAAGGAGGAGGAATATCCGTTGGAGCGCAAGCGATAGAATATGGCGGCGAGATGAAAAGGCCACAAACTCATCTATGTCGATTGTCACTCCCATTACTCGGTCCGACCAATGTGAAGAATTATCAGAAAAGTTAATCGAACAATTAAGGCCCGCAGTCGATTTACTAATAGAAGCCAGATTAAAAGGACAATCGGGAACATAAGGGCCCGAGAACTAAAGTGCGGAAGGAAAATGACATCTTTGAGCAAGTTCCTTTAGCGAGTTTGAGATCCATTAGCTAAAGTAATCAAGGGTAAAGGTGATGTAATAGTAAGGAAGAAAAATATTCTTATTACTAGAAAGATGATCAGGCTCGAATCAAGAATCCTAGGGTCGGATGAATGTGAAAGACAGAAAAGAGGCATTACAGTCTGGGCCAATGGGGCGAAATGAATCTGGTTGGTTGCTGATGGGTGGATGTGCCGAAGACTGGTTAGGCGGAAGAATAACTCCGGAGGTGTGAATGAGCTCCTTTGGCGATATAGAGTGAGAAAAGCAGCAAAGTGACTAAAACAACAAAACCTGATTACGGTGGAGACATCGGGGTCTTGAGGAGATTTGAAAAGACTATAGCGATGGTAGTTTCTTGGAAAATAGTAGAAAATCTCGAAGAAAAGTGCTAGTGGGGACATAATAGCTGAAAGGCGGTTGCGAGACCTCAGAAATAGGAAGGCAGGTGGATAGAAGTGGAGATTGGTACCTGACGAGCTAGGAGAAGTCCGGTCGCTGGCGTCAAGCTCAGGTGCCGGCGTGTGTGGGGCAATGCAAGCGAGAAAATCGTGACGTGTAGGCGTGTGGTGTGAGTGGTGTCAGTCTTTCCTCCGGTGGATAGATCGGGCCAGCGACTTGATGGTGGGTCGTCGGCCGGAAATAAGCGTTCATCGGAAAAGTTGAAATTTAGGGAGAAAAGTTCCATAGAAATTTTTTTTCTAGAGCAAGAGTAACAAGAGCGACAAGGATTCCAAAGATGAAGGTGGGGTGGTGGATGGAATCACGACCACTAGATGGGTTGTCAGTGAAATCAAGGTAAAACCTAGCTTAGAGCCTTCCATGGCTCTAATGCCATAATAAATGAGAAGAAAATAATACTTTTCTTTTATTAAATGCATTTGAGATTACATAGTATAGAGAGACACCTTTATATACACACTCAAGAAAGCATAAAGAAAACAAATAAATAACAAAGGAAGGAAAATAATGTACAAAAAGGAAGGAAAATAAACGAGAATATCTAAGAATAAGAAAAGATTACAGTAGTCAATACACATAAACGAATGAAAATTACATCTCGATGAAACAAAAAAATTAAAAATATGGTTCGCCAATCTTTGTAAATTGGCACATACCCAATGATCTATATTGTAATTGGTATTATTTCATGAGTCGGAACTTAATTGAATCTTGTAAACAGGACATGGGACAATTTTGTATTATCAATATATAAATGAAATCGAAAATAAATAAAAGGAGCAGCCACATCAATGAAGTAAACACTAGCTCTCTGCTTATCCAAGCAAAAAGGTACTCGAAACATACTAGACAAGAGTAATAGATCTTATAGTGGGGTACCTGGGTACAATGGTTACAAGAAATAGTGGTAACAGCTGCTTCTGATATGGATCAGGAAACGGAGACAACATTTACACTGAAAAAAAATTAAAGGAAAAATGTAATTTATAATGGTGACAGCACCAGAATGCTGTAAAAGTATATGTTAGGGCCAAGGGCAAGCTACAAATTGTTTGATGATTCAAAGGACAAAAAAAATTGGCATGAGAAAACTCAATAATCATAACCTAGTTATGAGCCTGAGACTTAACATCAATACTACGTATGTTCTTAAACATATTTGGGAAGTGTAACTTGAGTACTTTCTCAAGATAAAAATATAAAAATAGTTTATAAAGTTGTGCAATTTTTTTCCCTGAATTTTTATATCATGGCCAACTTATAAGGTATGTGGGAGGAACTCTGAGTATCATTCCATCATTTATAGCAACACAAATAATTCAACTAGCAAGTTCCACTATACAGATGCTAAGAATTATTTCTCTAGTGAATGGTCTACTCAAAATATTCATCAGTTTGTAGTGTCCTCTTCTATGACAAATAAAGCAGCTGCAGCTCTTGTTACTTCAACTAGGTATGGAAGAGGTGAATTTACTAGCTGAGGTAGAGTTTGAGATTCAGGGGAAGCTGTGGTTGGGAAGGTAAATATTTTGTGCATTTGCTAGCTGAGGTGGAGTTTGAGATTCAGAAGAGGAAGTTTCAGGGGTTGAGATTCAGCTCCTGTTACATAAATTGAGTGTGGAAGGTGGTTACTGCTTGATGTAGACTGAGAGATTTATGAAGGAAGTTGTAAAGGTTGAGGAGATCAATATTTTGTGCATTGTGCTAAGACTAACCATGAATCAAGGAAATCTTAGAATAAGCTTTGACAAAATCTATTTAAGCAAGTCAAAATGGAGAACTCTTTTGGGATTACGGTTTTCTCCAATGGGAATACTAGTATTCCTACCCTCTTGATACCTGATTCTTCGATTTCATCCAACGTACTTGTGTCAGTGACATCATGGGCGTGAGAATGGCATCCTTGTCGAGACACTCCCATTTTACTTTGGGTATGGTGATGTTTTCATTGATGTCCTTTATTCCATTAACTATCTAAACAGCAATTACATTAGAAAAAGAAGAGTTATGTTAAAAGTGACAATAAAGAGGAAAAATTAAATTAGAGTGAAAGAGAACTTTTTGAAAGTCATGTCACTTCTATTTAATTTTGATCAATTTTTTCTTTTATTATCCTGTATCAAAGTATTCAAATCTGTTTTTAGATCCTTTTTAGTTGAGTACTCATATCTGTTTTTAGATCCTTTTTAGTTGAGTACTCATATATGTTTTAGATCTTTTGGCTGAGTCATCTATCTAAAATTTGAGTTGATCAAGGACTAGTATACATACACATACCCAAAAATCTATCGAAACCCATGCAACATAGCTCCTATCATGCATGCAGATCAAAAGTATAATCATCTTCTCACAGAAGTCTTGAGCTTGTGAGTTATGTATCTAGTTCACCTGTTCGAATTACATTGTCACTCGAGATATCCTTTCTCTCTCTGAGTAAAGTTATATCCTCTGTTTCTAGTTGTCCTCAATGAGCTGTAGTCGTGTCAATATATTTAAACATCATCGTGTGCATTTGAGTCCTAGAGTTAATAAACAAGCTAGTGCTCCTTTTGAGTTAGTTCATTCAGATGTTTAGGGCCCTTGCCCTACTATGTCTCCCACTGGGTTTAAATATTTCGTTACTTTGGTGGATGATTTCTATCGTGTAACTTGGCTTTATGTAATTAAAAGCCGTTCTGAGCTTTTTTTCTCTCATATTAATGCCTTTTGTGCTAAAATTCAAGCACAACTTCATGTCTCTGTTCAAACATTGAGAAGTGATAATACCAAGGGAGTATTTTAATGAAACCTTTTCAATTTTTCATACTACAACATGGGATTCTCCATCAAACCTCTTGTGTTGACCTCACTCTAAATTAGGTAGTTGAGAGAAAAATGTTGTCTTAAATATTCTTAGGCTGCATAGGGCCTTTGTTCCAAATAGATAATCTCGCTTACTTTTTGGAGTTGGCAGTCTCCATAACACTGTTTTTAATTACTAGTATGCCCTCATCGGTTCTTAATTAAGCTACTTCTTACCACTAGTTGTTTCCAAATAATCTATTGTTCCCTATTAAGCTCAAGGTATTTGGATGCACATGTTTTGTTCGAGTGTCCGTCCTCAAGTCTCTAAACTTGATCTAAAGTCCTAAAAGTGTATCGTTCTAGGATATTCTCATGTTCAAAAGGGTATGGTGTTATTATCCACTGTTCAAGCGTTACTTCGTAATACTGCTAATGTTGTATTCATTGAGACTACCTCGTTTTCCTTTTTATCCTAACATTGCAGAGTCAGGGGGATGATGATTTATTAGTTTGTGTTTCCTTCGATTCTACTCCGGCTCACATTTCTATTAAACCTCCAACTTTCAGTATACTCTCGGCGCCAAAACTCTCTAGTCTCTAGTCCAACATCAACTGCTTCGTCATCAGATCCAGTCCATAGTGATGATTTTCCGTTGCTCTCCTTAAAGGTAAACGTCAGTGCATGCACTTAATCTCTTCATTCGTTTCTTATAATCATTTGTCATCTTCGTCTTGTTCCTTTATTGCATCCCTGGATTCTATATCTCTTCTTAACACTGTCCATGAGGCTTTATCACACTCTGGTTGGCATAGTGCTATGATAGATGAAATGCAAGCTCTAGATGACAATGGTAGGGACTTGGTGCCTTTACTACTTTGGAGCTATTGGTTTATGGTTGGGTGTTTACAATGAAATTTAATTATGATGGGCATGTTGCTAGATTGGTTTATCTTGTGCTAAGGGTTATGCCGGACTTATGGGTAGACTATTCGACACTTTTCTCACTGTGACATAATGACATATGTTCGATTATTTATCTCCTTGTTGCTTGCCATGATTGGGACGCATTAGCTTAACATGAGAGTGCGTTTCCACATGGAGATCTTAGGACGTTTTCATGAAGCAAACCGGGGTTGTTGCTTTCCCGGAGAACCAGGAAGGTATGTCGTCTTCGAAAATCATTGTTTGGCTTGAAACAAAGTTCTCGTGCTTGGCTTGGTAAATTCAGTCAGGCAGTTGAGACATTTGGTTGTAGAAGAGTAAGTCTGACCATTATGTTTTCTATAGGAATTCTAGTTCTGGTATCATTCTGTTGGTAGTGTATGTGGATGATATTGTCATCTAAAAAATTCCAAACTATACTTATTCAGTTATTTTGAATCAGAATTTACAGCCTATTTATAGAGAAAGGATCCAAATAACTGTTAAATAGCTGCTAGGGTTTTCTGACTAAACGAGGAAAAAGTCCTCCACAAAATCAGGAATAATGAAAGCTAAATAAAAAAATAAGGAGATTTATTCCGATCTCCTTTGTTACATAACCCAAGACACCTTAATATTAAGATAATTAAGTCTACCACTGTAATTCCACACTCCCCCTCAAGTTAGGTTGTACAAATTGTACATGCCCAACTTGCTATTCAATTCTTAAAATTTAGGTCTTGAGAGAGCTTTAGTGAGTATATCAGTTGATTGATGTTGAGTAGAGATGTAGATAGGTTGCCACGAGCCTTCAAATTTTCTAAAAGATAAAGAGTGAAATTTGATCTATCTCAACGTGCTTTTGTTCTATCATGATGACCTAGATTCTAGTATGCTAATTTTTAGCTAATTATAGCAAAACAGTTTGACTAATGGTTAGTAGATATCTTGAGTTCATGTGGAACTTTGAATCCAAATCCTTTACAAATACTGATGCTAATGATCTGGATTCGACCACCTTATGACTCTTAGCGATTAATATACAGTTCACAATTCAATTCATGGAAGCTATTAAGCATCACGGATGGAGAAGCGGGTTAATGAGGAGATTGAGAAACTAGAAAAGAATGGCACCTGGATACTTACCAATCTACCTACAGGGAAGAAACTCGTTGGTTGTAGGTGGATCTTCACCATTAAACATAAAGTAGATGGGAGCATTGAAAGACTATAAGCACCTTGGTTATCTTAGAAAAATTTTAGAAGTTTTCTTATTTTGTTCTTTTGGCCTCAGGCCATCCTTAGAAATCCTCCCAAATCGAGAGAAACGACCCCGATCATGGCATCTCGTGGGTATCTGATGCAATCTTCTCATCCTGACTTGTTTATAGCATATATCAACTTTATATATAGATTGTAACTAGTTGAAACTTGTCTTATAGAGTTGTATGATTTAGGAAGGTTTAGATTGGCTTACCTATTGTATAGCCCTAACTATCCTACGCTTCAATTTTTGAAGCTGCGTTTGCGGCGCTAGGAACCCACTGACGACCTACTCGATGCCCCCGTCCCCTGAGACACGAGAACATACAAGGATCTCTGGCTTTCGTATTTTATTAACTTCTTAAAATAAAAGGCTCTCATGCAAAGGCTCCCACATGGTTAGAATGCTCAATGCTCTCAATAGATCGATTCTCGTGGTTACCAAGTGGGCATGCGAGGCCCTTTATATAAGGCACGGGGGGCGGTCCTAGTACAAATCGACTAAGAGTCCTCTGGCCCAACTCTAAGTCTTCAATCATAAAATTGATCACGAATCCTTCTTGGACTTGGAGTCTTGCCTGATCAGGACTCCTAAGCAAAGCCACGCCCAGTCCCTCTTGTTCAGGTCTGCGATGAGCTGCAATATCAGATCTCACGAATTCTGTGCCAATTAGGGTTGTTTGATGACAATGCTCTCACTGTCCGCGCTCGTGATCCAAATCTATCGATGTGGGTGTGCGATGATCCGCTCGGGCCGCCGTGTGCGTGGCGTTTCTCATTGGTGCGTGCAACGGTGATTGCGTTCGCCGGTGTGTGATGCGCTCAGATCTCGATGAATCGAACATTCCCATCTTGCTGAGGTAGTCATCGTCTCGTCGACCTCGTAGGAACATACTCGATGATGCGGGTGCAACTACTCTGACTTGCTTCGCGACCGGTGTCCATCTTCCTATCTTGTGGGATGCTGCAATCTCTTTCTTGAACTTTCAATCGATCATATCTGTGAGTTCTTCTTTGCTTTACTTGTCGAACTAGGATCATGATAATAAGGCTTGAAGCTCATGGAATGGCAGTGAGCTTTAACCTCTCGGGTAGCTTCGGCTTGTGGCCATGTTCTGATGCAGCTCATAATTTAAAAGGGCCATCATACTTGTTAATCAAGCCTCTTTGAGCTTCTTTATTTCAAATTTTCTTCCAAATTTGGGGACTTGGCTTGGCTTGTACGCCTCCCCTTCTCAGGCTCCAAGAAGGCCCCCTCCCTTTGTCGTATATTTCTTCATGCGTCACCTTGCCTTCTCAGGCGTCGGCTTCATCGAATAAATCCTATCGGGTCTTTGCAAACTTGTATCGTGGGGCTCTGCTTCAAGTCGGGTTGCTTTCAAGTAGCATATCCCGAGGGGCGTCGCCGGGGATTTGGAACCCGATTACAACCTCAAAATGGCTCATTCAGAGTGAATTTGAACTTGGTCGCAATTATAAGATAATTGCGCAGACAAAGAAAGTTCAAACGGTTCATTTGAGAGGGATTTGTCACATAGTGGCGCAAGTACTCTCGAAACATCTGGTTTATTCATTTCGATCTATCCGTTAATTAAAGGGTGATTAATTGTAGAGGACTTGCACTCATTGCCCCCACATCTTGAACGGCTTGATCCGAAATACGCCTGCGAAGCCAAGATGTCTGAATCTCACTGTCCACGGGATACCAAGGGTTTCCTAGCGTTCTTTGAAGAAGATGCGCTACTTCTTCTACTAGACCTCGCTCGAGTACAGTATGAAGGCAGTGCATAGAGCACATCTATCACTACGAAACCATCAGTATAACTTTGAACCGATGAAGTCCATAGATAAGCTGCGCCATGGTCTCGAGAATGGCGGGGGCTACGGCAAATCCTCTTCCTTAACTAGCTTGGTCTTGTAAACTTGACAAACATGGCACATCTGACATGAGCATCTTATTCATCTTGAGCCCGATGAAAAGACCATCTGAAATAGCATGATATCCTCTTATACGGGTGATTAGCCATTTTTGTATCATGTCCCCTTGGCAATTCTGCGTCTCAACTGGCTGGAGGCACGCAAAGCTTCCCTCTGTGGAGTAAAAGCGGCTCGTTCTCTAGCCGATGTCATCTCGTAGTGCCATCTTTCACTGCTCGACAAATTTTTGATATGAGTCTTGTAGAGCTTAACTGTCTTTTCTTTCTGGTAAGTCGCCACCAACTCAAACAATGATCCCCATGGCGCAACTTCTTTCCTATGCACATACGCCGCGGTTGTGTCGGCCGGCTTGTGCACCACGAAAAGTCAAAGTCGGCCAAAAAACTCTTGCCATTAAGCTTGTTTGGCAATAGCTTCTTTGAGTTTGAAGAGATGTGTTAACTACGTTGTGGAGTCATACTATAAACCAAGTCCCCATTAAGTAGATGCTTCCATGTCTCCTAAGCGATGGATGGCCGGGTTGTCATCTCTTTCTCATAGGTGTTACCTTTGCTTCTACTACATCGACTTTCGACTCTTGAATGCTACGAGGTGCCCCTACATCTGACACACCACAGTACTTACATCCGGCGCGTCTATGTGCACTTTAAGCGGTAACTCTAAGTGGGGAAGTCTGAAAGCGGGTTGGTGATCACATCCTTGAGCTTTGGAAGCGACGGCACTCGCATTCCATTCATTTCTCTCTTTCTTGACAAGTCCATGAAGACAAGCTATCTTGGAATATGTAAGATCTTCATAGTAGTTTGCCAAGCGAGGAAAGATCGAAGTTACGTCGCCTTGGTGGGAAAGCCATTCTGAATTAGCGCCTTCACCATCCATCCCGATCCCAGGACTTGGAAATCCCGGGTGACCCGAAAAACTTGATCTCGATGCGAGCAAACTCGCGCTTCTTCTTCTTGACATATGGGTTCTCGGTCTATGAACACCTTCTCAAGATTGTACCAGGATCTGAAGTCGCGGGGAATGAGTCAGAAGTCGAATAGGACATCATTCATGAGGTTACAAAACGTCGCAAGAACATTAGTCAATCCGAAGGGCATGACTAAGAACTTCGAAACACATGCAGTGTCACACGTATGAGTCTGGCCTCGTCTCCTTTGTGACGCGGGTTGCCCGATATCAGAATCATAGTCGAAGCAGTTAAGTACTTGGCCTTGCTGTCCGATCATCTGATTCAGCGCCAGCGGTATGAATAACATTCTTGATCGTGACTTTGTTCAATATAGATGTCGACACATATCCAGTGGTAGTCTTGCTTCAATACGAACATCACCCGATGCCCCATCTTACGGTGCTTTGGAGGGCTGAACAGACCGCGTCAGCAACTCGAATCAATGCTTTACAAACTCGATGTTAATTATGGTGGAGTCATGGTGGGCTTGGGGCGAGTGGTCGTCCCGGCCTGAGCTCGGCGATGATCAGCTTCGGTGGCGACTTCTTTGTGACTCGGGAGGCATCCGCGTCTTCAAATCTCTTCAGCATGAAACTGATGCATCGGTGCTTCAACATGCTTAACCAGGCTTGATCTCTATCAATCTTGACATATGTGCTCGCCTTTCCAAGTCCTTTCTCAGCCCATCAAGGCAAGCAGGTCTTCTCCCTAAAGGTCTGTAGGCGACTACGGCGTCGGCCCTGAGAATATTTGCTTCTCATCCATGATCATTGATCCATTCAGAGTATATGACTCATTGCAACCCAGTCGCTGGAAGAAGTCGTTACCCAAAATAAAATTGAAATCATCCAAAGGAACACTAGGGAAGTCTATCCTACCTTTCCACTCTCCCATCTGAATTCCTACATTCTTTCAGGCCATGCGTCTCTTGTGCTTGGTTGTTCACGAATTTGAGCTTGTTGTCATCTTTAGCGAGCTTCAATCCGAGTTTGGCTGTCTCCCTCGTCGATATGAAGTTGTGGGTTGCCCCATTGTCTACCAATACTATAAATCTTACGCCCACTGGTGGCAACTTCGGTAGCCACATCGACCCTCTATGAGTAGGATCGGCTCGAATGGCATTCAATAACTGAAGAGGGTTAGCTCTTATTGGGGCCTCATCCAGTTGTCACACCTCCTCCTCGGCCATAGTGTTGGCTTTTCCTTCCTTAGGTAGTCCCTTGCTCGATGTGGCCCGGTGCGGATGAAGCATCGGATAGATGCGGTAGCTTGTGAAGTCGCTCTCTCACTACTTTGGCACGGTAAGTAAAGCTTCTTCAATCGCGCACCGATTCTTCTTAAAGGTCTTCATGTTCGACTTTCAGCTCGACTCTTGCTGTTGGCCTTTCCCCTTTTGGGTGGGAGTAGGGGAAGAGGTCATCTTGTAGTCGACTATCACGATCCAGCGCCACCATGGTGAGACGAATCTTGACACCTGCCTTCTCAATTCGGTTTAGCCCGTCCTTGGCCGGACATGAGAGTTGAGCAGATTTGTTCTAAACATAGTTTGTTGAATTTCTGGCGGTTGTTATGGGTATTTAAACGTTCCTCAGGGATTGATTGTTGGTTGATGTTTGATTTATATAATTTTAGAATGGTTTTGTAAAATTAATTCTTGTGTTGATGTTGGTTGATGTAGTTCTTAGGGTTACTGGTTTTGTCTAATTGTTATGTGTTGGGAAGTAAGCTTGAGACACAGAATTCGAAGAGTTTCCATAGTGGCAGTTGAGTATACCCTGGGGCCTTGACCTTTACCTTAAAGTCTTTCAGTGGAAAAATCAACTAACCTAATCAAAGAAGTTTGGAAATTAGGAATACTAATCTTAAAAACGGATTTTATTAGGAAGGCATCATGACATTATGTAAGGATCGTATGGACGAGGTGATAATTCGCGGCAGTATTCAAGGTAGTCTTATTTTATGGGTGAGAGGTGACCAATAGGATTCCCGATGAAAGAATTGTCTTAGAAAGCATCTTGCGTTTAATGACTGATGGTTGAGCGAATAAAGGTTGGTGTGAAGAAATTGAGGAGAGACACGGAAGTGTAAACCTCATATGTTTTCATAGACAAACACAAGTATATTTTCCTCAGCTAACATCATGAATAATCATATATCATCGATGGAATGATCCAGCCGCAGTATCTTTTTCTAGAGCTTTTCTTTAAAAATGGCGATTTAGTATGGCGTGAAGAATCAATCTTAGTTTTGTTTTGTTTTTTAGTTTAGTTTTATTATAGATAATCAACTTATTTAAATCACTTTTCCTTTCAAAATAGTAGGATTATCAGTGGTCGGGTACTTAATCCCCCACTCAAACCATCCTTCCCTATGGAGTTCGACATTTTCGATTTTTAAATTGGCTCTATTACTTATCAGATAATTATCACTTCTGATGAGATTTGAGTGCTTATAAGAAAGGGCCTTAACAATCGGCACTCTTGATGGAAGTGGCATTGGATTTTAAAGTCCCAATGAAATAGTATATGACTAGGCTGCTTATACATGTGCTTCTAATCTTGTATTCCATGAATGAACTAAGCATATTAAACCAGATTGTCCATTTATTTCGTGAAAATATGCTTCGGCTTGATCTCTGGGATAATATGAAATTTAGAGAACAAATGGGTGATATCTTCATAAAGGCTCTAAGTGGGAATTTGGGTTAGTTATCAATATATCAGTTGGGCATGATTAATATTTATGATCGACTTGAGAGGGGAATGTTATAGCATATATAACTTTACATATAGATTGGAACTAGTTAGGAAACTTGTCTTATAGAGTTGTAACAACTTAGGAAGGTTAGATTGGCTTACCTATTGTATAGTCTAACCCTTTTGTATATATACACAAGATAGATCAATGAGAAATCGTAAGGAATTTTTCCTCGATTCTTCCTTCTTGTTTCTACACAACTAAATGAATTAAAATGAGTGAGTATCTCTAATGGTCACCGTCTATATGTTAATGTTTAACTCTAGAGGAAGGAAAGATGACTATCTCATGGTGAAATTGAGGTCGAAGAAGAAGGCGAAGTTTCAAGCAATGGAAGATTGATAGTCATATGATCATGTCATGGCTGATAAATCCCATGAACAATGACATAGGAGAGAATTTTCTTCTTTATGGGACAGCCAAGGAAATCTGGGATGCAACACGAGAGACATATAAAGTTAAAACACTTTAGAATTATTTCCGCCGAGGCAATCTTTGCATGATTTTCTCTAAAGTACTTTCTATCACTAGTACTTGATACCCCCAGCTTTCGGCATTGGCAACAACTAGACATGTTTGATAGTTACTCTTGTAGTGTCTTTGATGATGCTATTATTCTGAGAAAATTTTAGAGCATAAAAAAAGTGCACAATTTTCCTTGGACTCGATTGGGATCTTAATGAAGTCGAGGAAGAATAATGGGTTTGAAACCCCATTCTAGCCTCATAAAGTTTTTTTCAAAAATCTGCAGAAGAAAGTCGAAGAAAAATAATGATGAGATGCACAATTCTTTCAGCAGGCAAATAACACGAAGGATGAAAATTTGTAGCTCGAGAAGTCCCAATTACTTTACCAATGACAATGTGATCTCGAGGAAGGCCATGATGTGATCATTGCCGCAAACACAGACACTTGAGAGAAACATGCTGAAAATTTCATGGAAAGCCAATTGATTGGAAGCCCTACTTAGTTCATCGTGACAAGAAAGCAAAGCGACAATGCTAAATAAGTGAAAACAAATCCTCCACAAAATCAAGAACAATGAAACTTAAATAAATAAATAAAGAGGGATTTTTTTTATCTCCTTTTATTTGCCAACAAGACACCCTAATATTAAGATACTTAAGTCCTTACCTTAATTCCACCATCACTATAGTGGCACAAAGGTATCTGTCTGCCCATCCTTTCTTGGCGATCAAGTTTCACGAAAAGGACTTAAGACGTTGAAAGACTTCTTAGGCGTTAAAGTCATGAGAAGTAAGCAGGGAATTTTGTTATCTCAAAAGAAATATGTACTTGATTTGTTATTTGAGAAACAGAAATTGGGTGCCAAACCATGTAGTACTCTTATGGCTCCTAATGCGCAGTTCACTAAAGAAGGAGAACTATTCGAAGATCCTAAAACATACAGAAGATTGGTTAGGAAATTGACTATCTTACAGTAACTTGCCCAGATATTACTTATTTAGCAAGTGTTATGAGTTAGTATATGTCATCTCCTATAATCATTCATCGGGCAGTTGTAGAGCATATCATATGTTACTTGAAAGGGGTTCTTGGACGTGGAATATTGCATAAGTATCATGGACATACGGTGAGTGTTTTTCATGTTAAGTGCTCTAAAGACAATTACCTTTAGCATAATACGATTTATATTCGTTTTATAATAAATGCATCTTTGTGTATGATATTCATCTTTTGAATTGATAAGCGATCTTTAATCAATTAATGAAGTCCATGATACAAACATAACATGAAGGAAGCTATAGTGGGATCATGATAGTAAATTCTATCATGTGTAATTATATTAGTATCTAAACTATCACAGTCATAGGATCGTAAGATTGGACATTGTTGATCGGAGACCGAACTAACACATGTTGTACTCCTTGATTTGATCAAGCGGTCGGTCTCGCGTGTGACCATCATTGATGATTCTGATGAACATGTGAATGTTTGTTAAAATGATCGATACATGGAAACGTCGCGGTCGATCATATGGTTCCTCCATTCAAATAATAATCGTGTGATATGTCATGGCGTAATCGATATCGCCCAGTTCGATGTAGCGAGTGTCGCCCGATTCTGCGCGTTACTACCGCTTGACTTGATCGCCAGCGCGCAGGGGACGCTCGCAGATCTAGCGATTGATATAGCGGTATTCAAAGACCAGTGATGGCAGTAAGGTTCTGCCGCTCCTGGCGCCAGAAGGAGGGCATGCAGAATGTTGCATGAGATCATTCTTTCAATCCGGCGGGGTGAATATGTCGCGAGATCGATCGCTGTTTGGCTATATTGAAACCAATGGATATTGGGACAGAAAACGCGCTGGGCGATGATGTGTGTCCATTGAGTTGATGCTGACTCAACGCGCGACGTTGAGTAGTTTGTGGGATGATATGTGGCATTGCGACTCAGCGTAACTGCAAAGAAGGCGATCAACCCATGTTCTGGTGTTGAGGTTGATGTGTTGCTAGATATCGTTCATGACTTGCTCAAGTCAAGTGTTGACTCGAAGTGGCGACATAGGAAGCCCTAATGGGTCACACACTTAGAAGATGAGAATAAAATGGTATTGGATTTTGGGGTCTCCAGTGACGTGGCCATGAAATGACCGCCAGGCCAGTCGGGCCCGGCCACTGAAACTCGTTGGCCGGTCGGCCAGTGGTGACTTAGAAATTTTAAGGCCAGCGACCACTAGCCCGTCTCTCTTCTCCTTCGGTTCCCAGACCCCCTTCATGCCCACCACCTCTTCTCTTCTCTTCTCGGTCCCCTTCTCCGCTTTTTGTACTTTTATTTTAAAAAAAAAAAGTGCAATCATTAAACATGTTTTCTTAATTTTTTTTTGATGGAAAAGCAAACCTTTGAAAAGTAATATCAACATCTTTAATACTTAGATATTTAATTTACAATCCATAGCTTCAAAAGTAATATTTAATAAATATTAAATAAAAATAACTACTTTGTTTTAAATTTAAATCCATTTTATTAAAAAACATTTAACGTATAATCTTACATTCATGATTATTACTTGTATAAATATTTTGATGCCCTTATATATAAAAATTTAAATAAGTAATTCTAAACCCAACAATAATAAATATATGTTATTAAGTAACTTAAAATAAGCCCTTATGAATCAAGAAATATGGCCAGCCTTTTCTCTTATTTTGCTCTCTCTTTTAACCCATTTTCTAGTAAGGATAAGTGATTATTTTGTCATTCTTGACACAAATCCATTTATATTTCTTTTTTCTTTCAATAAAATAGTTCTTCCCTGAATTTAAAGTTTATCTTATTTTTCGTATTATGTCGTCGACACATTCTGCGATATAATGTTTTTCGTTATCTTGTAGCAACACTTTATAAGTGTTGATGCGATTCAGAAAAAGTAAGTAAGCAACATTCCGATGAGACCTCAAGGTCCCCCTACGATAAGTAAATAAGCTCAGCCACGAAGACTTGATTCTCATTCCAAAAGCAGAAAAGTAATTACATATACAAGGCTCACCTCCCACACCCGACACCTGACGTGCTACGCCTACACAGCAGCCTGACCACACGCACCACCCTCTAACAAACTAACAAACTTCTTCTAGGTAAAGACCTTGATGCCCTTTACTGAAGTACTTGAAACACAAAAGGAAAAACATAAGAAAAGCTAAGGTATCTGACAACGAATTAAATATCACTAAGATCACCTAGGGTTGATGTTTTCCTTTCTTTCTCCTTGCATAAGTGATTTAAATTTAGAGCTATCATTACTTCTTGTGAGCAAGCTACCTTGTCCTCGAGGATAAAATGAGGTGTGTCGAAACTGTTTCAAGGTCTCCACGAATCTCATGGCTAGTAAAACCTTTCCAACGAATAGAACTTGAGAACCAACTATGCAAGATTTGGATGGGCCCGGACACCATGAAAAGTAGTTAGTTTGCACCATTATATGTCAAATGTTTAAAGATGGGGAATAGCATAGAGAAGCTGGTTGGGACCCCGACTTGCTTTTGAAGGGCGAGACATGGAAGCCGGATGGATCTACAGACAGGTAATGCCGGTTTATAGGCGGCTTGCCCGATTTTCTCAAAGTTTTGAAGGGCCATAATAGCAGGGCAAGTTTTTTGTTTACTCACATGTGCCCAATCTGGTTTGGCGAGTTGAATCATGGTGACTTCTCCTAGAAATTCTTTGGTTTATCTCCTACCTTTTCTGTACATTATCCTCCTTCCTTTTACACTTTATTTTGTTTCATTTTTGTTCCATTATTTTGTATATATATAGATTATCCACCTGCTATGTAACTCATCCATTCAATAAAGAAAAGCGTTCTTTTCTTCTCATTTCTAACATCCACTTCCTCGGTTTTCCAGACTGCTTGAGTTTATCGTTGCAGCTATCTGATAAACATGGTTACTTTGTCTCTGTGAGTGTCACATTTCTTGAGAACTCTTCTATGTTCCCTGCTACCCTCTGATTGATGTCATGTGGCTGCCTTTTTCTTTATCAGATCAGCCGGTTACCTCCACCATGCCTCCAACTACTCCACCTCGGCCATTGCAGGGTTTATGCTCTTGCCCGCATGCGACACTAGGCCTTAAAGTGCCTCATCTCTTATGGGCCTCCCACCATGGTCTTCTTGTCTCCTCTTGAACTTCCTGTGCCATTCGAGGCCTTCGTTCCTCTCGTAACCATATCTGTTATAATTTCGACAGTAAATCATTTATCTTCCCATTACTCTTGCATTTGTTTCCCACATATCTTACATTCTCTTCCTGGCTACAATGCATGAAGCTCTATCCATTCAGGCGAAAACAAGCTATGGTTGAAATGGCTACTCTACATTCTAGTGGCACTTTGGGACACAGTTGCCCACATCTTTGGCAAAACATGTTGGATGTCATTGGGTGCCATCATGGTGGTCAGCCCCGTGGTCGGGTGGATCGTCTTAAAGCTCGGTTAGTTGCATGGAGTGCACCAGTCATGATTGGAGCTACTATGATCACCTTTCCACTGTCCGCAAGATTGCCTCGTGCGTCTTCTCCTGTATCTGAAACATATGCAATGCAAGCCTTTGTAGCCGATTGGAATCGAATGCCTTCTTATGGCGACCTAGTAGAGAGGGAGGTCTATCATGGAGCATCCCTGGGTTTGTTGCTCCAAGGGAGTGCGAGATTGGTGTGCAACTACGGCGCTCGTTATGACTGACGATCCCTCGAGCTTGGTTTGGCAGGTTTAGTTCCTCGGATTCGAGGAGTTTGGTATGACAGTCTGATAGATCACTGGTTTTCTATCATCCATCGCAAGTTGAGCGTTCATTTTATTTGATTGTTTATGTGGATAACATTGTTATCACGGGCAATAATCGGATGGTATTCAAAAATTTAAAAGCGGCATCTCTTCAACCACTTTCGGATTAAGGACTTGGAAACTAAAAGAATTTTCTAAGGATTAATATATGGCTTCGATCATCCGGTGTGGTTATGAACCAGGATAAAAATATACCTTGGAAATTTTAGAAGAGCAGAGATATGCTAGATTGCAAACTTGTGACACTCCTATGGATCCCGAATATCAAGCTCATTACCAAGACAAGGGAGCCTCTATGTGATCCGAGGAATGTCTGACTTATGGAAAACTAAACTATCTCACCGTCACGGAGCGAACATTTCCTTTCCGGTGAGTGTATTTAGCCGGTTCTTGCAATCACCATGTGATAGTCCTTTGGGATCTTGTGGTCGTATCCTCAGTTATATTGGAACGCAAATGAGGGTGTTATGTAAACGAGAGTCCACAGGTGTTGGATGTTGTGTTCAAGCTGGGCGAGTTCACTGAGATAAATATCTACTTCTAAGTATTGTGTATTTATTGGTGGAAACCTAGTATCCTAAAAGAATAAGAAACAGGATGTTGTAGCCAAATCAAGTGCTAAAACAGAATATCGAGCTATGGCTTTGGCGACATGTGAGCCCATATGGCTATGGGGCTACATGTGAGGGAGGTGTTAAAGGCATAATATTCATATTAAACCCCGAATCACACAAGGTTGAGGTTTTAGGAGGTTGAATGGATTAACAATATTTATTATTATATGATTCATATGAAGGTATAAAATTTATATAAAATTTCTTTATTTTTTTTGTCAAACAGCCCCAGCCCATATCAATTTTGGATGCTTATCATATGTCCATTATTCCTAAATTTTGAGAATTAGCGAATCAGACTCTTAGATATGCCGTGTCAGACACCCACACCTTAGTCGGCGAAGCTATAGCTTGAACTCCCAGTTGAACTAGAGGAGGTTCTTGACACTCGTCCTAGCTCAGCATCTAAGCATCATGGATTTGAGGTCCTCGTCAATTGGAAGGGTCTACCTGCTCATGATGCCTCTCGGGAACCGATGGAGAAAATTCAACAACAGTTTCTAGCTTTTCAACTTGAGGACAAGGTGTATCTTTAGCCCAAATGTAATGATAGACCCCAAATCAGTTCCATTACCAAGGCCTTGAATCTGGGGAGGCTTAGGGCTACTAATTTGCCCAGTACGTGAATTAAAGGAATTATTCCAAACACATGTGAGAAGGGTATCTTGTCTTTATTTTATTAGGTTAGTGGGGTGTGGGAGGCGGGTGAATGCAGAGTATCATCGTGGAGTAGGAGGGCCTCTCGAAATGCCCCTCATTTACCTCTATTATCTCATTTTTCAACCAACATCAATAAACCCGTCCCCATTTTTTTCTAACCTGGTTATGCGATTCTCTATCAAAATTCTCATATATGTTATTGATCACAGAATCTACATATTTATATCTGAGAGTATCTCTAATCTAATAGGAAAGAATATGATGTCTTCTAACTAGTTTCTAACTTTCTACCTATTTTATATATTTACATATTTACATATTTATATATTTATATATTTATATATTTATATATTTATATATATATATATATATATATATATATATATATATTCTTTAATTAAACTCTCACAAAATAACAAGCATTTGAAAAAAAACTTCAGCATGCTTTGTCACCATAGAGGTTAATCATAAATTCTCTTAATCGAGCAAATACTTATAACAAGGTACTTGAATGAGGACTATAGATGCTAATAAAAATCCATCTGGAGATAAAGACATCATTAAACAATATGATATATAAGAAAAGTATGATGGAAACACAGATAGAGAAAGTATTTAAAACAATGATAAACCACGATAGGAAAGCGAGTCACAATTTGTTCTGTGATGAAAAGCACACCTGTTGTCCAGACATATGTTAGGATCATTGAGCCTCCCCATGATTCAAACCGGTAAACATCTAGGTAATTTTAATGACATAAGATAAATTAAATGCAAATATGACTACTAATAATAATAAGGTGCGGGTAAAAAAAAGCATACTATATGCTACAAGCACACATTTAAGAATGACAAACAACATTTCGGAGGATGAGCTCCCACAAAGTATGACTAAAAGCACTATTGGAACAATTATAAAGGAAGTGTCACGGCGTTATGCAGGAAAATAAAAGCATTCTTTTTATATTTTATTTTTACAGACTTTTAATCAAAACATATTCATTAATAATGACAGGAACATGGATGAAGAATCATTCTCGATCATACAAACTCAAACGACCCGGGATATATGAATAAGTTTTCTTGCATACCATCTAGACATATACCTCGATGTTGTACCACATAAAACTATACAAAAATCTTGAGAGATATCGATAACTTGTAGGTAAACTAAACTATCTCCACATCCCTTAGCGACATTTCTTTTCCTATTACCGTATTAGTCAATTCCTATAATCACACATGATAGTGCGGGATCTTATGAGTTCGTATTCTCTGTTATATTAAAGGAACACCAGGTCAAGGGTGTTGTATGAAAATAGAGGTCATACCCAAGTTGTTGGCTACAGTGTAGCAGTTAGGCGGGCTCACTTACAGGATAGGCGTTCTATCAAAGGTATTAGTGTTCATTGTAAGTAACCAATATCTAGAGTAAAAACGGGTTATAGTAGCGGATCCTGAGTGTTGGAAGTGGAGTATCAAGTTATGGTCTTAACAACATGTGAACCCTTATGGTGACATCTCCTCAGGCTAAGATTCGGGAAGGATGAACAAATGAAACATATGTGATAATCAAGCCGCCTTGAATATTTCATCGCTTGATCTTCCATGGGTGGACCAAGCACATCAAAATTAAGTTGCCACTTTCATTAGGAAAATGTGCATCGGGATGCATGACTACTAATTTTGTCAACTCTAATGACCAGCAGAGATATCATCATAAGTCTCTTCGAAAGTCCTAGGATAAAGAATATATATGACAAACTTTATTGTTGTCTATATGCTCAGTTTAGGGAGGTGTTAAAGATTAATTTCTAATCCTTTAGGAATCTTTCCTTCTTTCCTTTTCTCTTTAGTCTCTAAATTAGACTACAACTTTATTTCTTTTATTTGCTCTTAGCATATGAGTATAAATTTGCATGTTCCCTCACTTTTGTAAATTAATGAAAATTAGAGAATTCCTTTTTTGATCTAACCTAAACTCAACAAACCTAAACTCACAACAAGGTAACACAATTTATGATCTAAATTCCAGTAATGACCTTGATGATCTTGATCGACTGTGCTAGGAAGGGTGAGATCTGCACCTGACATCAATGCGGCAATCATATATCCTGAGAAAATGCCACTGAAATTCAATCTTTCCTCACTTAACTCCGAAGATGATCGTATCCCATCCGACATCGAAGCACTTCAACAACCAAAATGGAAGAATGTTGTTCGGGAAGAAATACAAATATAGAAAAATAGGACACGAAATCTAGCGCGAGAGGTAAGACAAATGTTGGATGCAAGTGGATATTCCTTCTTGAAACACAATTCGGATGGAAGTATAAAGCAGTTGAGGTGACTAGTAGCTAAAGTTTACTGTGATGCTATGGCATTGATTATGAAGAAAACATTTGCACGATGCTGACTCGATTCCATCAAAGTGTTATTATCGGTGCTTGATAATTTGGATTAGATACACGCAAATTGATGTCGAAAATGCATTTCTCAACGGAGAATTAAGAGAGGAAGTCTACATGAAGATTCCACCTGATGAAACTCAAAATTTAGGAAATGTGTGCGAAACAGAAGGAAGTCCCTATATGTTCAAACTCACCTAAGGCTTGGTTTAGTCATTGACGAAGTTGTAAAAGTATGGATTCATCCTGTCTCAATTCACAGATACGCCTCTATTTGTGAAGCGCTCTAAAGAGTGGAAATGACATTGTTCATTGTTTATGTTGATGATATTATAATTCTTTGGAGATGGGAGATGGGACGGAAATCTCTCGAAGGTACTAGCCTAGAGAATTTGAAATCAAAGATCTTTGACAACAGATACTTTGTTACATGGAGTTATTAGAACTAAGGAAGGAAGAATTGGAGGAAAAAATTCCTTGTGATTTCTCAATGATCCATCACGTGTATATATAAAAAAGGGTTAGGTTGTACAATAAGTAATTGATCAACAACTACTGAAATTGTTACAACCCTATAAGGCAGTTTCTAACTGAATTCTGATCTATATGTAAAGTTGATATATGCTATAGCAGGAAGGGATTGTGGTCACTTTCGAGGAAGTATGTTCTTGATCTACTTCGGGAGACTAGGATGTTGGGTTGTAATGATGGACACACCTATGGATCTGTTGGTAAGATTGATAATGATAGTCATCCAGCAGAGACAAAAATGAAGTACCAAGGTTAGTAGGAAGAATTGATTTATGACTCACGAGGCACAGATATTGGTTTGTTGTGAGCATGGTAGCCTCTACATGAACGATTCCGCTCAGGCGCATGAAGTTGTACTCAGCAATTCTCACAGTGTCTCCCAAAAGAGCTTGGGTAGCGGGAGCTCCTTCCAAGAAACTCAGCCGGGGGAAGTTGGGGTTCACGATGCTAGTGGGCAAGATCCTTGATAGATAGAAGGTCAACTAGTGGGTGTGTTCCTATGTGTGGAAACTTGGTGACATGGAAGCAAGAATGGATCCATAGTAGCGGCTTGGTCACGAAGGCAAAATTTAGGGTAATAGCTCATGGGATATGTGAAGGAATTTGGCTCGAAAGTACCAGGAACTTGGAATTATATAAAATTCCGCGCTATGACAATTTTGTGTGATAACCAAGGTTTCCATAAGTATTGCAAGAATCAATTCAACATGACAAACCAAGCACGTGGAGATAAAAATTGTCACTTCATCAAGGGAGAGGTGAAGGGGAGTAGTCATACTTATGTAGACTCCTTCTAGTTGTCAAACAACAGACATTTTGACAAAGGCACTTCCAAAGATAACTATGAGAGCATGAAAACAAGTTGAAGAATGACATCTACCACAAACTTGAAATTATTAGATTATAGGATTATGATTATGGAAATATGGGAATGATGATTTGTATTTTAGAGGATTCTGATTTGATAACTGTCTATTTTTATGAATGGGAGAATCTCTCCTAAATAGTCATTGTTTCCTAGAGATGGATTATTATGCAGATTATATGGCTTAGGTGGGCATTACTCTTGTATATAATATTTATAGGTTCACTTTGTATGAAAAATACAGAAAAAAATATTTTCTACAGATTGATATTCATTAGCAGGGTTTGGGTTCTACGGATAAGATGAAATTGTAAGTGTTTGCGGCGCGAAAAACATTTTGTAATCTTATAGGGTGTAGAGTGATAATACAAGAGTTGCTGAAGGTTCCCCATGATTGCTTGGATTCTCTTGATTATTTAAGTTGCTTTTCTGTGGTACTTTCAAGACGGTTGGCTAATATTGATGTCTTACTTTCATCACCATAATGGAAAAAGTGGTCATAGTCGCAGTGGGTGTCACAAACTCCATTGTGAAGAATAAAGCACCACTAATCATTCTGACAGCAGATCCCATCCTAACCATTAGCAGTTAAAAAGTGAGACTGTTTATGTGCACTGTGTATCACATAAGGCAAAGAGTACCACCAACTACCAATTATAGATTCTGCAACCCTCAAACAAACCCCGAACTTAATGCTCAAGTGCCAAACTGCAAATGAATAGAAATTTTCCTTCAGATGGCTAGGGATGACTAAAAATATGATAGAGAACTTACAGCTATTGTCCTTATACTGATGATGAAAATGATTCACCAACAATATCTATTTCAACAGTCGTCTCAGCACCTACAGCTGGTTGTGAAATACATGCTAAAAATGGTGAACAACCAGCTCATATAATCTCTACTTAAAATTGAAGTAATATAGAAATCAAGAGAATAAAGTGAAAATCAAGCTCCTCAACTTGCACAAAAGGAATGCGCTAATAGATGCCACTACCACCAGATGCTATCAAATAATAGCAAAGTAGTTGGACTTACATGGTGGTCTTGACTCCATTGAGATTCTCCAGCAGAAAATTTTGTTGGGTGAATGGGTGGGTGGGCTTTATCATCATGGCCACCATTACAAGGGTTTCTCCAGAGTCCTGCCTCAGGGTCCAATAATAGTTGTGCATAGGAGCCCCATATGGGATGTCCAAGTTGCTCGCTAACAATTCCCTATATCAAATGAATGTTCCCATGGCCAGTTATTTCATTATAAGTAAATAACAAACAATTCAAAGAACAGATAATACCCAGCAAAGGCAGTGAAAGAGATAACAAAATTACCTTGGGAAATAGGTGGTTGTAATGTATTGCCAATAAAAAGTGAGGTGAAAAAGATGCAGTATAATAAAAATTGAAAATGATTGGGTGATAAATATAAGAACCTATGACAAGCTTTTCTAATGTTATCAGAACAACTGGAAGCCCTGAACAAGCAGATGAGCAAACCTACATGAGCGAATTTAACCTTTTTTATTCAAGTCTTCATTTATATCATAAAACTATTATTAGG
Source organism: Tetrastigma voinierianum (assembly GCA_016808115.1). Classification (NCBI taxonomy): domain Eukaryota; kingdom Viridiplantae; phylum Streptophyta; class Magnoliopsida; order Vitales; family Vitaceae; genus Tetrastigma; species Tetrastigma voinierianum. The sequence goes on along the minus strand of JAEQBH010009617.1, from coordinate 16,051 downwards.
TACCTGGACCATTTGGTCCAACCACTCTTTGGCAAACTGACTTCAAGACAGTCCTCATGTCAAAAAGAAAGTATGATAATGAATCACTTTCTAAAGATTGAGCTCTTGTGCTGAAAGAAAAGCAAAGTGTACTAATGCTTATGTAGCATGGCCCACTTCATGCTAATACAAGTCCTCTTGTCAACGGGCTTATATTTAGGAAATTGATGGTCAGGGTTTGTTAAATACAATGCTTAGATGGAATTAAATTATTATTTACAAGTCCATATAAGGTTGCAGTAATCCTTTTCAAGTGTTTTTATTGTCAAAACCCAAGATTGAGGATTTCCAGGCGCTTAAGTTTAATTTTTATCTTTCTGAAATTATCAATTCAGGATTTATGACTGGATTGTTATATGATCAAATTTGATTACCTTCTTTGATAACTAGTCACTTAGAAACTTAAATAGGTGCTACATTTCTTTCTTCTTACTCGTTACTTCCCCCTCATCTACTCTTGAAAAAGGAAATGAACTATAGATGTAAATGCCTGATTCTTATTGGCCAGAACTTCAAGTACTACTACCTGATCCTCTCCCTTCTCCTTCTCTTTCCCTCCAGGGAAAGAGTGGAGTCAAACAACAGGGCTCAAAGAGAGCTGTGAAAACAGACATTATGGCAGTATAGCCAGCTGATTTAAAACTATTCTTCAAAAACCTAACCTTAATATTCCAGCTTTGGATTAGTATTTCTCAGTTTTCCTACACAAGATCAATTTCTTTGCTTCCAAATTGTTCAAAACATACACATAGAGTGCAGCTCCTCATTCCTTCTATTTCTACCCACAAAGTCAAGTCAGCTTAAAGAGTTTCTTCGACTGTGGAAGGGAGCAATAACTACATTGAATAAGGAGCACAGTCACAGCCGTTAAACCATTGATTTGGCACAGAAAATGAGAAGGGTGTGATCAATGATTCCATTCAATTTATTAATAAAAGAAAGAAGAAAAACAAAAACATATATGTTTGAGGGTGGCCACCTTTTTCTTCAGAGTTGATCTGATATCAAATCATTTCCCCTTTGGGGCTTTCATGCAAAAATGACAACAAAAAATGCAATATGGTACTGAAAGCATTTTCCTGCCTCCACTGGATGGCTAACATCATTGGAAGAACCCTTTGTTGACTAAGAAGAAGGCCGGAAAAGCTGGATCAGATCCAAGCCATGGACACAAACAAGGACTAGTTGCTTTTTAGGACATTTTAAAGTAATTTTGGATCTTAATATGTTTATTTAGACAAGGCTAGTTCAGTAATTTCATATGTTGGAATGAAACACTAGCATTTCATGATCCCTAATTAAAATTTTCTTATTTTATTAGAGTTGTTTCAGTACTTTATCATCAAATACCGATTCTTTACCTTTTATATTGATGGTGTTAAACCTGTTAGGAAAGAGTTCATCAGCTGAAAAACTTCATGAAGGTGTGCTGTCTTCTTCTAGGTGAGATTGCTAGGTAACATAGATGTGATTGCATAGGATTATTTCTTTTCTAAACCAGATGTGATCACATAGAGCTGTTCTTTTCTTTTCCTTTTGACATAATGCCTCTATGGCAGCTTACCTTCCACATAAAATTCTAAAACACACACAAATTTAATCCTTCTGCACCCTCCAAAGACGCACCTACAGAACCAAAACACAGTCGCATCATAAATCATTAAACATATACAAAGAATAAAGCCATTGCCTATCCAAAGAATAAAACAAGTATATCTCCAACATTCTTAAAATCCTTTGATCCAATTGAGTAACCACAACTACTGTCACACCTAACTCCAAGTACACAATCAGAATACAAAACAAACATGCCACCAACTAACCCTTTATTATAAACACACACCCCATCCAAAGCTGAACATTTTCTTTTACTACACATCCCACCTTCACTCATTCGGCAAGTCTTTACTAATGCTGTGTTATAATTCGTTAGCCCCAAAAACTTCAAAACTCCTCTAGTCATATAAAAGTGCCTTCACTTTAAACCTCACTACCTACCTCCCTTACTTAACCTTCTCGGATCGCGATTCACTGGGCTAGACAACTTTTTGATAAAATTCAGCTGGAGACAGCCACTTCATCTTTCTAACACAACCTCTATCTTTTGCTCACCACCTCCTTTAAACCTAAAAATAAAGCACATCTTCTTTTCCTCTACACTAAAACAGTACAAAAGATTCTACGAAACCACAAACAATTAAAAACTAGACGTGAAATATGTTCACCACACCATGTTTGTTTTTCCAAACCATCAAAGCCTCGGACTCAATCAAAGGCCTTAACATTTCCACCATTCGTTATTGGCTGCTATCTTCTGCTAATATAACCAACTCCTCCCCCACCTCTCCCACAAAAATTTGGTTGCCCTCCTTAGTCAATCTCATTCACTTACTATCATCTCTCTACTCTATCATCTACACCAAATCCACCCTAACAGTCTCCTGATGCAAAATCATAAAAATCCCAGCACTATTGGCTTCTTTTTTGAAATTGTATGATGAGATAAGAGATAAAGAAGACAAAAGAAAAAGAAAAGAAAAATCATTGACAATCCTTGCTAAGATTCCCACACAATATAGGGTTCTTAAGGAATCTCACTTAAGAGATGGTAATTGCACCTTCAAAGCAAAAGCTACTAAGTCCTCAATAAATTCTGTTCATAAACTTAAAAAATTACATAGGTTTTATGGCCCATAGAATTCCTTTTCCTGGTAGAGAGAAAAATTCAACCTCTACACTTAAGAAACGAAACCTTTTCTCAAAAGTTATAACAAATAAAGTTTGACTAGCCATGGAAACAATTCTAATCAAAGGGGCCTCCAACTAAACTATAGACTTTTCAAATCACTAAACTACAAAATGAATTCATTTTTGCTCTTTCTTTCTTAAGACTTTAAGGCTGCTTCCAAATTGTTCCCATCAATTTGCTACACCCCTCCTCAAACAAAGAGTCTAATTGAAAGGGATTAGGAAATATCATAGGGTCCTTTGAGAATCAAGAGTATTCTCCCAAGATATTCTTTGGTTTATCTCCTAGCTTTTTTTGTACATTATCCTCATTCCTTTTACTCTTTATTTTATTTCCTTTTTGTTTCATTATTTTTGTATATATATAAGTATCTATACTAAGTAATTCATCTATTCAATAAAGATGTTATATATATCTACTTTACATATAGAGTTGTAACCTATTAATCTTGTCATAGAGTTGTAATCTAATAAGAAGGTTAAATCCAGCTTTGTATATATATATTCACAAATGAATCCATTACGAAATCTGTGAATTATTTCCTCCAATTTCTCTCTTTGGTTCTCTTTTCAAAGAAAACATTGCTGTCTCTTTTCTCATAATTGTGGAGCCATTAAAGGTTCGAGACTCAAAGGTTTTGTCGTGTCTTCAATTTTGACAACCCATCTAATTGGTGACTCTTTCGGCCCTCCACCTTCATTGCAAAAGCATGAACTCTTCATCATAGTCAACACACCTTGTCCTAGAAATTTTCCAGGTAAACTTTTCCATTATTGTCTCAACTCAGATCAACGACCACTGTGAGATCGTCGGGACCTAATCTTCAAATTCCCATAGCTTGTTACAATTGGCTTGGACGTGAGCCCTCCAACCCACTAGTGCTTTGCCTAAATAAAGCACTTAAAAGCTCTCCTACTCCATAGTTAATTGACTAAGCTCCTAAACGAAAAACAACCAATTGCCTCTTGACCCACCTAGAGTGCCAGAATGGCTGAATAAATTATCACGATCGAGCTCAACTTTACGCAGAATTATTTCATGGCATTGAAATTCACACAAATCTGGCTCCTCAGAGATGCTCCAGTCTACATGGATATTATAACTTGAGAATTTTAGAAAATGTTAATTAAAAATTTTAGAAGGTCTAAATCTTTCGATGACTCTCATAGGTATAAAAGATCACATTTAATATTGGCTTGTGCCCAAACTATTAACAAGAAGGTTGCTAGAAGTTTTTTTTTTTTTGATGATCGCCACGGCTTGTATTACAGAGACCAACTTAGTACCACAGGAAGTATCTGCGGCCAAAAACAAAAAAGGGGTTGGGAACAAAAACTGGCCGACCCTCGATTGGAGGCCTGACCACTCAAAAAAAACCTATCAGGGACGAACCTCTTCACCTAAATATACCCTATTCCAACCCCATATATTATAAACAAAATTAAGCTTTAGTCTCTGTACAGCTAGAGTCTCATCTTTAAAAACTATACGATTCCTTTCTTTCTAGATAGACCAGAAAATACACAGCGGAATAGTTCTCCAAGCCTTTTTTTCTCTTCCATCCCACAAAAGAACCCTTCCAACTGATTCTAGCCTCCTTCACTGTCTTGGGAAAAACCCAGTGAACTCCGACAAGGTTAAAAATGATCTCCGAAAGTGCACTCATAGTTGTGCAATGCAGCAGTATATGGTGTATTGTTTCTTTTGCACAACCACATAGATAGCATCCATTGAGAAGTTGCCAACCCCTTCCTAGTAACTTATCTAGGGTTAAAACCTTTCCCCGTGTTGTTTCTAAGCATAAAGTTGTTTGGTGGTACCTAGTAACGAAATGCCCTTTTCTAAAGGAAGGGACAACCTGACCTCAGCTCTAACACCTTGAAAGCTTCCTTAGCTCTGACAACCTGCTTTACCTTTCCAGAATAACTTTATACGTCACCAGTGGGTGTTCTTTACTATGATACTTGCTAGCATATTCACGACCAACTCGACTCTCGATCATTGAAATCTCTCACAAACTTGGGATTCAACTTCCTCATGTGATGGGTCCCTTTCCAACGCCATAGTTTTCTTGTACAAGCTAGCTCAAAAAGGAAAGAAAGTCAAAGCAGGAGCCACACGATGAATCGATCGAGAATTTAATTCTATACCATTACCAGTCTAGAATTTCCTATTCTCAACAACCCAAAGCAGTTCCTTTACAATTTCCTTCCAAACACCCACTCCAAAAGGCCCCTGAGCTTCTCTAGTCTTCCAGTCGTGGTCTTCCTCCCCAAATTTGACACTAATAAATCTTCTCCAAGTGCTCTTTGTTTATACATGCACATTCGTATACATGTGTACTTATATTTATATCATGTACACACATATATTGTTATCAATTATAAGCACTTATACAGATAACTCTTAATTCTTCACTCTCTTTTCATCTCACAACCTTGTTCTCCTGTCACTCTTCACCTATATCATTCAAAAAAAATCTTTACTATTCCCATCAAACAGAAGACGAAGCCAAAAAGATGAAAATTGAAGTAGAGAGGATGTGACTTATGAGAATCAAGAATGGTGATGCTACATTCATATCCCACCTTTTATGTTTTCTTCATTGTAATTTTGATCAAAGAGAACCCTCCATCCCCCACCTTTTTGGTTTTCTTCATTTTAATTTGGATCAAACAGGAAAATACACATGTGATACCAAGATGAACTTAACCATAAAGGTTGAGTTCAGGATCTTGATAATGATATTGCCGATATCGGAAAAATGGCAATGGTATTGGCACTCTTTCCCTCCTTTCCTATTTCTTCATGTAGAAACCAAGAGGAGAAAAGTTGGAGAATATAATTCCTTGTTTATTTCCATTGATTCATCATACATATATATACAAGAAGGTTAGATTATACATTAGGTAAGTCAATCTCTTCCTAAATGGTTCTGACCCTAGAAGTAAAGTATATGATAAACCACACAGAAAGCAAGGGTTTACGAAATAGAGAGAAATGTGATTAAAGAAAACAAACAAAGGAGGCTATTGAGGCTCCCTCTCCCGACACCTAATTCTCTCCTCTTTTACGCACCTCCCACCCGCTCTCTATCCTTGCAAATCACGAGAACAATTCTGGTCATGTGAGAGTGACCCCCTCTATTGTGGTCCTTTCCGTTTAAGCCTCACATATGTAAATTGGATTGGAGGTTTATCAGTATCCTAATGAGATACAATCCAATATGTAAGTATGATACATACTATAACACTCCCCCGCAAGTTGGAGCATAGATGTTAATCATGCCCAACTTGTTACATAGTAATAACTCGATCCCCACTTAAGGCCTTTATTGAAGATATCACTAGCTGATACCAGTGCTTGCGTATCTGCATCAATGAGTTGTATTTTCTCACAAACGAAATGGCAATCTATCTCTATGTGTTTAGTTCGTTCATCGTGTAGAAACTAAGAGAAGAAGAGTTGGAGGAATGAATTCCCTCATATTTTCCATCGAGTCATCATACATGTATATCTGAAGGTTAGGTTGTAATTAGGTAACATAATTACACTCTTCCTCTATGGTTACAACCCTATAAGTAAAGAATCCTAATAAAAAAACAAACCAATATGTTAACGTATGATACATGCTATAACACTCCCCCTCAAGTTAAAGCATAGATGTTAATCATGCCCAACTTGTCACATAGGTAACTAACCCAGTCTCCACTTAGGGCATTTGTGAAGATATCATCTAATTGTTCTCCAGTCTTCACGTATCCTGTAGAAATCAAACCGAGTTGTATTTTCTCACGAACGAAATGGAAATCTATCTCTATATGTTTAGTTCGTTGATCGTTGAGGGAAAACAAGATTAGAGGCAATATGAAGGACAATCTGGTTATCACACAGCTTTGCCGGGGCGGGGTTTATCTGCAGGCTTCCACGAAGTCGATGGAACCACATAATCTCGCATGTAGATTGTGTCATTGCTCTATACTCAGATTACACTAGATCGAGAGACAACGCTCTATTTCTTACTCTTCCATGAAACTAGATTCCCTCAACTCATTTTCCTTAGATCCCGCCTAATCTCGTATATGAAACACTCAAGCCTATTATGCCCACGACATTATATAAAAATACCACGCCTCCATCTTCTTTCAAGTAACATAGAATCCATTCTACACCGCCAATGATCAATCATAGAGAAGACATGGGCCGCTTACAATACTAACAAAGTATGCAATATCGTAGCTGCAGTTATCAGAAGATAGTTTAGCTTCCCAACTAACCTTCTATATCTCTCAAGGTCTTCAAAACACCGCTTCTAATAAGATGGAAGCCAGGCCATGTGGACCGATATAGCTTGCCGCCAATTTTCCCCTGCTTTCACATAATAGATCTAGCACATTTCCTTCGAGATAAAAAGATTCCACGTCATCTCAGCAACTTCAACACTAAGAAGTATTTCAAGATTCCTAAGTCCTTTCAGGTGAAATTGGTCAAGAAGAAAAACTTTAGTGAAGATATACTGCCACATCATTCTCTTAAAGATAATATCATCAACATACACAACTAACAACAAATATGATACCGCTTTGAAATTTTTAAAGACAGAGTGATCTAATTTCACTTCTCATGAGCCAAATTCTCAATCACCACCGAACTTGTCAAACCATGCACAGTGGACTTCTGCTTCAAGCCATAACAGCAATGATTTTCTGAGACGAAAACTCTACCACCCCCGAGCAACAAACCCGAGAGGTCAGTTCATATAAACCTCTCTTCGCGCAAGATCCCCATAAAGAAAGGCATTCTTAATGTCAAGTTGATGGGAGCCCCCATCCATGAGCTACCAGAGAGCAACAAATGGTCAGGTCACAAGAACCGGGAAAAGGCAAGATTTAATAATCCACCCCATAAGTCTAAAAGGTCTTAAAAGAACAAGACTGCCTTCAACCCAGCAACGGATCCACCCAGGACTAACCTTCACTATAAACACCCATCGACAACCAATGGTTTTCTTTCAGGTAAACGACCAAGTCCTGGGCACACATCACAAGACACGATCTCCTCTTTACCATACATCTGCCAACCGTGAACAGCCAGACTTAAACTTCTCATAGTAAATGAAACAGAGTCCAAGGATGCAATAAACCAACACAGAACGATGACAAACTATATGAACAAAAGGATCTAGACTGATGAGTACACCCGCTTAATTTTCATGGAGATAATAGGAAGGTTATCACTAAGAACTCGATCTCGATGTCAAAGCAAGCCCGATAGGCTCGAACCGAGGTGTAAGGGTCAGCATGCACTCAGTGACGGAAGTCATTCAAAGTGAATAGAAGCAGAGCTAGCGAGGCAAAAGTATAAACAAGCAAATCATCATCCTCAACCCGATCAGATCTGCCCAGAGAAAGAGAGAGTATTCTTAATTGCATCAAACATAAACCATATACTCACGACGACAAAGACAATAACACCTATACCCTTTCCGAACTCAGATAATCCAATGAGTGATGCACTCTCACTGACTGATCAAGTTTGAAACATGCAAACACATCCCAACAAACAACAGAAAATTCCTAAATACCCGAGGTTCAATGAGAAACAAAGATTGTTATGGGGAAGAGTGTTCAAACTGAATAAATTCAACTAAGATCGACAAGGCATCCGATTAATCAAAAATAATATATAACAAGACGCCTCAAAAATGCTTAGTACATATTTGAAACAATAAGAAATAACAATTTAAGAATGTGTCTATTTTTCTTTCTCAAAGAACTCCATTTCGAGAGTATCAACATAGGATGTCCGATGAAAGATGTCATTTTGAAGCATGAATGGACTAAATTGTTCGTGATATTATATTCTTTAAAGATTATCACTTGATTTTGATAATAAACATGAAACTAATTGTGAATTTACAATGTATGCACGTAGCGAGAAAATAACTCCAAATGGTTTTTATTAAATATAACCGTTTTTCGAATAATCATCATCGACAAACGTAACAAAATATTAAACCCAATTAGTGGACACAACTGGTGAAAATGGATCCCACACATCCAAATGGACCAACTCAAATGAGTGTAAGCCTGGACATCGACTCTAGACTCAAATGCACATCGATGAAGCTTAGCAATTGACAACCCAATTCAATGAGATAGGCTAGAAAACCATGATATAAGGTCATCAAGAGAATGATGACCCAAGCGACAAATGTAATTGAATCGAGGTAATGGGCCCGTAACAAGCAACAAACTATGGCACCTCTCGCTTCAAGGATGTAACCCTAGACTCGGTGAGTCAACTACCTTAATAACTGCTTTCACAAAAGATCCTAAATCAAATGTTCCGTAAAAGAATGAGATAATCGTAATTAAATGTACGAGTGAAGAGTTAGAGGAATGAATTCTCAGATTTTATCAGTCATCATACATATATATACAAGAAGGTTAAGCTATACATTAAAGGGAGGATCCTCATATTCTAAATTGTTACAACCCTATAAGTCTTTATCCTAATAAAATATAAACCAATATGTTAATATACGACATACTATAACACAAGAAATAGATTAGATGAAATATAGAAGGGCAAAATTGTCACACTGTAGCTTATTTGGTGACTAAGGTTTAATAATCGACTTCCACCAAAAGTTGATGAAGGCCACATAGTCTCGGCGACACGTATTATGTCATCGCTTCTAAATTCGCATCTCGTGACTAAATCGAGAGAGAGACAACACTCTGCTTACTTTCCACAGACTAGATTCCTCCAACAAACACACAAGAACCCCGAAATCGACCTCATCCTCTTAGATCCCGCCGCCTAATCGCGATCCTCAAAGAAACACTTAAGTCTATTATGTCCATGATTGTCAGATAAAATACCATGTCCGGTGTCTTTCGCAACAATATAGAATCGCTTCTATAGTCGCTTCATAATCAACTATCGAGTGTAGCCGTATCGCTTTTACACAACACTAACGCAGTATGCAATATCGTATGAACATTATAATAATTCAAATTTTTCCAACTAACCTTTCTATATTCTATGTCTTCAACACCATCTTCTAGTGATGCAGTTTATGCCATAAGGAACTAAACCGGCTTATCGCCAATTTTCCTATTCCGCATAATAATGATTCAAACACATATTTCCTATGATAAGAAGATCCTATGTTTACTTGTCATAACTTCAACACCCAAGAAGTATTTAAAGATCCCCAAGTCCTTTCAAGTGTGGAAGTCAGTCATGAAGAAAGGACTTCCTGAGTGAAGATATACATGTCATATAATTCCTAAGAATGATAATATCATCATCAACATACACAACTAACAAGATGATACCGCTTTAAGAATTTCGTGAAAAGATGTAGTGATCTAATTTGTTCTTCGCATGCCAAATCTCTCAATCACTTCATCAATTTGTCAAACCATGCACGGACTCGTTGCCACATAATGATTTTTGGTTACAACAAACTCAATCAATCTCCCCCTAAGCAACAAACCCAAGAGGTTGCTCCATATAAACTTCTTTTGCAAGATCCCCCTAAAGAAAATCATTTTTCATATCAAGTTATGAGGTCCAAACACGAGTGGCTGCCGAGATAAAAAACAACCGAATAGAAGTCAACTTGGCAACCGTGGGGAAGATATCAAAATAATCCACCCCGCATGTGTCTCACATCCCAACAAAGTCGGGGGCTTGCAACTCATCAATCGATCCATTCGAGATTAACCTTCATCACAAAGGCCCAATGGCTTTCTTCCTAGCAAGTAAACGTACTGGGCAAGTACCACAAATCAAAACATCCATCTCCCTATCATAAGACTACGCCCAACCAAGGCAATTCAGTATTCAAACCTCATAGCAACCAAATGTAGTAGCGACGCAATGTTAAATGCGTTAACGAATTTATTGAAACGCTTATGTCAGAGAGAAAATGAATACTCTAATTCTCAATAATTTACAAAGGAGGAAACTTACATATTTATACTTTAATCTTAGGGCAAAAAAGGAACAGAGTTAAAGTCTAATTAGAAGACTAAACCTTAACACTCCCCCTCAAGTAAAGCATATAGGGTTAAAAGCACCAAGCTTAAATAAATATATACTTTATCCCAGATCTATAGCAGACTTAAGAAAGATATCCTGCTAGTCAGTCATTAGAGTTGATAAAACTAAGAATTACGCATCCCGATGCAATTTTTCTCTCTAATAAAAGTAAGAATCCACTGATGTACTTGTTCCTCTCATGGAAAACCGGGTTAAATGAAACATGCAAGGCTGATTATCACATGTGCTTCATCCGTTCATCCTTTCAAATCTTACTGGCGAGATGCCTTTAACCATATGAGTTCACACGCTGTCGAGGTCATAGATCGATACTCTGGTCAAAGACTAAATCCTACTTACTACATCTTATTTTTACCTTCCGCAGATACAAGCTACCTCCCATGAACACACAATACCATGACGAAACGCTCATCCGTTGATGAGCCCGCCCCACCGTCCCCACCAGAGCTAAACAATCGTACTGGGGTACGACTCGTTTCATGCCAACACCTTCGACCTGGGGCTGCTCCATCACATAACAGCACATTAACCGCAAAGATCCTAAATTCGGCTATCACAAGGCGACTATGAATTCAACTAACTACGCTCACAAGAAAAGAGAAATATCAGTGTCAAGTGATGCGTGAGAGAGGTCTTGCCATACAAGTCGCTAGTATCTCCCTCGATCTCTGTAAGCGCCCTCGACTGCAATAAGCTCACATTTAGATCCACAGAGTATTTACAAGCTTACACCCAACATACTCAAGAAACCCTAATATATCCAAGGTATACTTCCTCTGAGAAATAATCACTCCGAAATTTGACTGAGCTACCTCAATGTTTTAAAATACTCTGAGTTTCCAAGTCTTTGTCCGAAATGGTCAAGAGGTGTTACTCAGTTTTTGAATACCATCCTAGACACTCGCATACGACAATGTTATCCACATAGCAATCAAGTAAATACATCGTCTGGGTGAGGATGAATGACGATAAAACTAATTGTCTGCTTTAAGCCGAATCATGCCAAACTCTGAACCACTAAGCTAAACAGACTAAACCAGTCGAGAAGACTGCTGCTCATATATGAACTTATCGTAATGATACCAAACCGTGGAGACTACCCCGAAAGCAACAAAATCGTGCAAGGCTCGCTTCCATATAAACCCCTCGACGATCACCAATGGCTGAAAGATTCTCGAGTATCCATCAAGGGGCATGAGCGCATAAAGAAATTTCCATTAAAAGAAGCAAGCTAATGTAGACAATCTCGCTACCGTGGAAAAAGTATCATAATAGTTCGAAATATATCAGCTGAAAATTTCGCAACCAAACAGCATTAAGTCGATCAACCTTAACATCATGTCCTGCCTTTCTATCAGGATAACTCAATCGATTAACCAATCCAAGAACTGCCAAGAGGAAAGAGCAAACAAGCTCCCATGTGCCATCGAGTGCAAAGAGCATCCATTTCTCACCCATCGTCTGCCACCTTTGGACGAGAAAGAACCCTACTAGTGCTTGGGGTAGAGACATAAGACAAGGTGAAAAACAAATGCAAAGTGGTGGCAAAGATAAACTTATAAAAGATGAGAAAATTATAAACAAAGATGTGGGTTAAAGTAGAGTGTACCCACGACATAACAGGCAGATCATCGAAGGTCATGAACCGGCTTCCGAGATAATCGTGCATAGATGATTCAACAAGAGGCCCTATAAGAGGACGAGGGCGACAAGCATAAACCCTAAGTGGCCGAGTCACAACATCCGGTAGTGAAGTGGAATCCGGATGTAAGACAAGAAGAATATAAGACATTTTAACAAAGAGGACGCGCTACGCAGGAAAATAAGGAGGAATTTCAAAAGAAGGTGACATCAGCAAAGATAAAGTAGCGATTAATGTCAAATAACAACGATAACCTCTCATGCCGACAAACTCCAAGAAGAGCACATCTTCCTGCTGGCCAGAGCCACTCTACAAGAGCTGGTAATACGGTAACAAAACAGACACAAACCAGTTAATACCCATGGCGAGGGCAAAAGAGAGGTTGATTGTGTAGTAAGAGCGCACGAGGGATCCGATCATGAAAATGTGAGGATGGCATACTATTTAATCAAATAACATGCAACTGGGACATTCCTAAAAACGCTGAGAACCCATGACGGCGGAGGAGAGTGCAAGCTATCAACTAATGACTATTTCACGCTCAACCACTCCATTCTATCGAGAGCTGGAAGATAAGATTTATCAAGAAGAATTTATACTGGAAGACATAAAAAGAAGATAATAGCGTAGAGAGTTCATTTGCATTATCACTCTTAAAATAAGAATAAAAGTATCGCATTGGAGTGCGAATTTCAAGATGAAATTTTTAAAGATAGAAAAATAATCCAAATGGTTTCATTAAAATAATAACCAAGTATATCGAGAATCGCCTATAAAAGTAACAGTAGTAACTAAATCCTTAAAGTGTATGTGCATCTAGAAGGACCCCAAACATGAGCGTGACAAACTCAAAATGAGATTCTCATCCGAGGAACTAAACGCTGGGAACAAGACACCAGTATGTTTCCCAAATGGTTACGACTCACACCCAAGCGAAGATAAATTAGAAAATGAGGAACTAGCTTCGAAATGTGAGAGGCCTGGATGATCGGTGACAAACGTGAGAGAGGAGCTTCCGCAGGCGTGCAAGTGGAACAAAGAGCAAGCCGGTGTGAAAGAGTCTCAGGACTATGTCCGATGTTAATCGCCTTCCTCACAGATCTGGGTCCCACAAGGTTACAGAGGTGTGGAAAAGAAGACACACGACAACACGAGCCAACTTACTAATGAAAATAGCATTAAAAATCACGAACATAAAGTACGAGGTAAGTGGTAAGGAAGGAGGGGAACAAGCCGCCAATGCCTTTGAAGCGTGGTTCGAGAACCATTAGTTAAGGTAAAAGTAGGTAAAGGAGACAAAAAGGTAAGAGAAGAAAAAAAATCTTTTTATTACCATAGATATGATCGCAGGCTCTGGGACAAGGATCCAAGGTGCATATGAATGCACAACACACAACCCTCCAAACAGCCCCCAAGTGTTACTACATGGGCCACTACTTTACTTATACCAGGGGCTTTCGACTCACCAATGTTCCATCAACGTAGAGAGCACCGCCATCTAAGCGCATAGCGAGCAAGTTGAGATATTTCGCGGCAGTATCATGCTAAACGTTTCTTGGAAAGATGAGATTTCAAGGCTGGACAAAATCTACGCCTTAACATAATCATACTCAGAAGGGAGGGCAAATAAGAAGCCTCATCATTACCATCTTTCCGCTGAAATACAGACTTAATGATATGGACTGGGGGTAATAAAGACATTCAGCCTCTCATATGTCTTTTTATACCATGAAAATCTTCGTAGGTGGGATCTATTTCGTGAGCGATAAAAGGTTCGACACACATCAAATATGCGAGAAATATTCCCAAGCCAAAATACACAAATTCCGAAGGAGGCCAAAGCCTGAATAATCCCACGCACAACACACGCGTCGCATGTGGATCTAGCTCAAACATCTTCATGCACGTGAGCTCCATGCTCGTGTTTTCCGCCTACCAATCTTTCCTACAGTTCATCGACTAATCAGTATTGCTTTCGTTTCGCCACAGACCCCACTCCTCCTCTAAATGTGTGTTTAAAAAACACCTCACAAATTTCTCTTGAGCACCCAAAACTACCTAACAAAGAAATAAAAATCCTCCCAACCCGAGAGCCCTAAGCTCGATACCATGTAGAAACCAAGAGTGAAGAGTCGAGGAATGAATTCCCTTGTTTGCTCTACTGATTCATCATAGTTACATACATTAAGCAGCTCTACTATACATTAGTAAGTCAATCTACTCTTCCTAAATGGTTAAACCTTACAAGTATCCCACGAGATACAATCCTATATGTAGTATGATACATACTATAACACTTCCTTTAATCTAGATCGGCCAGAACTCTCACTCCACGCTTCATGTTTCTTCAAATCGATTTACAGATAACAGCACTGTAATACTAAATGAACCTTCAAACCATGAAGTTAGAAGGTAATAATATTAAAAAATAAGGAAAGATAGTGACATCAAGTAAACTCTCTTTTCTCTCTCTCTCGTGACTCCCTTTCCTCTATCTCTCCCTCGCTTTCTTCTTCCTCCCCCTTCATCCTCTTCCCCCTCTCTCTACTCCCTATTGTTCTCTTCCTCACTGCTCTCCTATTTTCTTTGATTTAAACTTTGACTGATAGGAAAATTGGTATTATTTAATAATAATATAAATTGAGCCATAACATAGAAATCTGGAAAAATGGCTCACAGTTGATAGTAAAAGACAATAATACGAACATGCAAATCAGTTCTCTCAGAAAAGTAACCAGTCTCTGTGCGAGGATAGCTGATGAAACCAGCTTGGTAAAGATCCTCCGCCACCTGGGGAACATGTCAGACAAGAAATATATCACAATTCTCACTGGATAAAATCTAAGTCAATAGAAAAGACAATAATCAATATAAGATAGTGGTTGCTTCTTTTTTTAATGAGAACCTAGATATTAGCATTTCATAGAAGTAAAGCAGCCAGAACAAAAAAGGGGAACAAGTAAAGCATTCACTGCTTTTTCTTCTGGTGACAAATTGACAATGACTTAAATAGTCACTTAACAAATCCATGAAAGCAATAAAGAGAAAAGAATTTGTTACTACAGAAAATTCAATCGAGTCATGATGGCATAAGTGGTAATTTTAAATAATTCCAAACATCCTGATGGAACCATCAATTTCATACATATCATATGGTACACCAGCTGTAATAGCTATCTGTTGCAAGCAAAAATGACAGCAGCACTGACAGTAACTCATGCTGCTAAAACTGTTGAAGGCAATCGACAGGAAAAGGAGAAAGAGGGTGACCAGTTAGATCGACCAACTCTCCTGCAAAGCCTCGTTTGTGATTCGATTTAATACGAATATCATTACTTCACACCTCCTCATGCAGTCTCTATATCCGTCCATCGTGGAGAGTCGGAGTCCATTATGGACTTTCAAATCAACAAATAACTAAATATTCAAATTTGCAAGGAGAAGAAACAACCACATCTTTGTCAAAACCAACTTCAATACCATGTTAAATAATCCACCCTCTTAAAAGCTCAACTTAAGATTTGAATTTAATATGAATATCATGG
>JAEQBH010009616.1:0-29039 GCA_016808115.1 Tetrastigma voinierianum | reverse complement strand
ATAAGTTCACATTAGTGCTCTGATTACTTAAACAATCCCATTTGGAACTTTGATTATAAGATCAATGGGACTACTTCTTCACTATAGAAGATAAAATCCCGAGGTTCTAATGATTTAACCATATGATTATCTGGACATGATTTAGAAGTGAATGGAGGAAGGATCTTATAGTAGATCCAGTCCAAAATATGCATCCATCGGCCATAATAGGCGACAACAAGCGGGAAGGTTCTTTGTTTCTTAATATTTCTTATTGTATTGTATGTGGTAGTAGGTGGATTTGGGATTGGTGTTGGTTCCCACATTTGTGTAAAAATAAAAATAATCATAAGAATAATAATAGATTTCATTTCATCTTATTTATTTATTTTTATTTTCCTAATTATTATGTATCATTTTTTTTTTTTTTTGGAGTTTTGTCCTAGAATAGTCCTTTTAAAATAAAAAAATACCAATCTATTAGTTTGAAAAAAGACAAATTAATGCCCAAAGCCGTAATTGGTGACTCTGGTTTTTAACTTGAGCTTTCATGTAGTCACCAATTATGGTTTGTGAGCCCTTACTAGTTTGGGCATTTTTTTCTAACCTATACTAAATTGGTGTTTTATTTCAAAAATAATTGAGGTAAAATTGACACATGTATCCACACACAGACTTTGGAAAGAAATTTGCAATATGTGGGTGAATCAAAACAATAAAGCTACTGTTTGCCTTAGGGGACTTTTTCTCCGGTGAAGATGCCATGCCTGCAGACAGGAAGCTGAAGGCTGCTTCTTTCTTAAATAACAATCCCACATTTCTTTCCTTATATTCCATATTTTAATGTCTATAAATCCATGAGGATTATGTATGGAACCTAAACGAATTATATGTACTGTTTGGTTCTTGTTTTGGCTCGAAATACTATTTTGTGTTATCTCAAAATTATTTTGTTATCTAAATTTAAACCTTTTCTATTATGTTCTTTGTGGTGTATTGTTTATTTGAACATGATTTCAAAATGCGTAAACCATAAGCTTAGGCCTATCATGCGTGCTTCTATGTAATATAATTCTTTTTATAATCAAAGCAGATTAATTCATTTGGGCAACATTTTTTCAAGATTGGGTACAGATGGGAAGGCCATAATATGGATACTAGGTCATAGAAATGTAGATCAAAGGAAGCAAATCAGGCTGGCTTATCAAGAGATTTATTTAGAGGATCTCAATTAAAAACTCAAATCTGAGCTTTCCGGAGACTTTGAGGCCTGTATTAATTCAACATATTACTTTAATCTTTACATGCATACAGGACTTCCATATCTATTTGTTAATGCTAATAATAAATACCACTGTGTTAATATTGCATGCGTCCAGTTAATATTGCTTCAAGACTTATTTCAGAAGGTATGATACCTCCTAGATACTTTTTGTGATTAGCTTTGCCTCATTATAGATCATCTTTGTCAATGGTTTTGCCTTGGTTATTTCTTTGTATGCTGCTTGTATATGTGGGGCGTACTCTTTCTCTTTAGGGTTCTCTACATTTTTTTCCATTTTATTCATTTTTCTTCTACAGTAATAAACCTTATTTATAATTTCAGTATGTCTCGATAATAATATTAATTTTTTTCCCATGGTTTTGGGGCTGTGGTAGTAGTGAGCTTTACCAATAATATAGTGGAATTACTATTAACTACTAAAAGAATACCACATTTATCCATTATCTATATCTTGATTTTCTCTAAGATTTAAACCTACTGTAGTCTCTTTCCAATCTTCTAGCTATTAGCAATTGTGATGATGTTGTCATTCATGCTAGTGTCATACGCTTGCACTTTATCTCCTAAAGTTTCTGCACAATGCGCAGTTGGAACATATTTATCCAAGCACAATCTAACTCAATCATATTTTTCCCATTGAAGCTCAAAATCTAAGAAATGGGCTTCAAATATAAACCTTTAAACCTGTATTATGCATGTCTCTTGTGATCAGTTGTCCATTGAATTGGGTTGCCAATGCTAATCCTACTACAGTTGTACTTGGGTATAGTATGAACTGTAGGTTCTTTATTTATTTATTTGATACTGTGAACTGCATTGTTCAACAATGGCTAATTAACAGAAGCATTTATGAAAAATTGGGATTTTCCTTCAGCCCATTTGATGTAAATGTATCATTTAATATAGCTCATCTGTTCCTGATTGTTTGCAGTGCCTATTTTTCTTTTAAAGTGCGTACGATTTGTTCCTTAACAAAGAAGGCGCACTAAAAGGAATATTATTGAAAAGGAGATTCTAACAAATCAAAGCATTATATTAACATCAGGTGAACCTATGGCAGCGGTTTTGAATTGCACAGCTACAGCTATAAAATTAGTAAAATACCATATAGGCGGTTTTAAAAACCGTGCCTACAAACGTTATGATGCATTGGTTACTTTGACCCACGACTATAAACATTAACAGAATACCTATAGACGCCAGTTGTCCAAAACTGTGGCTATAAATATTCTATGGCCGTGGTTGCTGATTGTAGCTATAAGCAGTTTCACCATCATGGTCATCGTTTCCACGGTTTCATTTACATTATAACTATATCCGCATTTGCGTGAAGTTAACTTTGAGTCCGAGTCACGCTGACCATGGCCATAGCTTGTGATACCTACTAAATATATATATATATATATATATATATATATATATATATATATATTTGTATTAATTGAGGACCTTAGTTTGGTAGTAGCATAAGCTTGAGTTGTTAGCTTTAAAGTGTGTACAAGATATCTTTGTATTGATTGATGAATAGATTTGAGTAAAAGCATCTCTAATGTGTTTTGAATGCCCAGAAAACTTACCAAAAAAAAAAAAATCAATGTTCTTCCAAACACACCCCAAAACTCCTTCTAAAGTAGAGCCCTTGCTTTGTTATGTTTCCTCTGTTTTTATTATATTGCATAAGTAGTAAAGAGATGTAAAAGATTTGTTCTACAACTAGTTGTGTAAGCATCAACGACTCGAAAACTAGCAAAACCTTTGTTAAAACATTTGTTTGCATTATATCTTCCATCCACTTCTCAACCATGATAGTATATTGTTCTGTTAACTCCATATAAAAGTGATATTTGACTTCATTACTTTGTCAATCCTCTAACTATCTTCCAAACGCAATCATTATCCATGTACACACCAATCCTCACGAGACAAATTCATATTGGTCAAACCTTTCTCTATGAAATTTTAGCAAATGTTTTCTACCTTTTAGTTGTTGTTTCCACTTGTCTTGATTTCTTATAATCTTGATCATTTCTTACAACCACACAAGTTACCATCTATTGTCCTACAACTAGGCTCTAATACCTCGATGTGATATGATATCCACAACAATGATTTGAAATAGAATAATAAAAGAAAAATAAAGCAATTGATAAAATTATAATTTGAAATGAGTGATTGGTGATTCTTAATGGCTGATCTAAAAGTTCAAAGAACTACTCTAATTGGTGGGCAAGAAGAAGAATGGGTGGATATTAACACCAATGGGAAATATCATAGCATTTGATTATAATTATATAATTTATATTCCTTTCGAGGGGGATGTTGAAAATGTAATGTTGAAAATTATCTCATAAATTCATGAGATTGGGGAAGCTAAATTCATGAGAAAAGGGAAATAAATTAAAACTAGCACAATGTAGAATAATTAATTTTATCATTGGTTTTTCTTACAAAAACAATCATTATGAAATTTGTCTTTTTATCAGTTAACTTTTTCTTTTTTTGTGACTTTATGAGTTATTTTTAAATTTTTAGTATAATTTTAGCTATTTATTTGTTTAAGCTAAGGCTTAGCCTCATTTGCCACAAGGCTCAAGTGTCATCTCGTTTGAACAAAATGCCTAAAGATCGTCTTTAGCCATTTAAAACATTGGTCCTACTTTTTATTTGATATATTCATGTTTGAGCTATATGTCATGGGTTGAAACACATTAGTGTATTAAAATTACACACTTTAAGCTAAGATCAATGAGACTACTCAAAGATACTTCTTAATTTCTTTTCTTAGGAGACTCAGTTATGACTTGGTTTTGGAAGATACTTAAGTTGTATGTGTTTGGTTCCTGGAAAATATTAAGTATTAAAAAAATCAGGGAAAATTATTTTCTATTTTTGATTGTGTAATAAAATATCTCAAAGAAAATCATATATAAATATGAGAAATTGTTTGAGGAGATTCATTTAGAAGTTTGACATCAAATTTCGTTACATTGAAGACATGGTTGTGTAAGAAGGGAAGTAGTCCTAAAGCTCATTTGTATGACTTAAATAGTTATATATAGATCCCAAACTAAGCTGTCTTAGAAATTTTATTGAATTACAAATACTAACGATTCCCACTAATGTAAAATAACTACAATCTAAAATAGATTTTTCGGGCATTATTGAGGTGTGGTTATCAATTTTGGCCTTTTTCTTGGTTATAGACTTCGTAAAAACCACCTTAAAAAGACCGATCACTTGGGAAGGTGCTTCCCAATGCCCCTAGCGTTTGGCTATATATTCAATCTAGGCTTTAACGTTTTCGATCTAGCCATGACCTAGCGTTTTACGCCACGACATACTTATGCCCCGCCCGTGCGAAAATGCGGATGGAGGCGTTAACGATGCGATATGGCACACTCACATGCATTTTTTCTTATGGCACTTTTTACTTCGTTTTTAAGCCCCGAACATTAACGACAAAAATACTCTTGAATCCATCCCCAATTCCCTCGATACCCTGATTCTTAGTTTCATCCCTAAGCTCCCTCCCCCTTTTGAAATTCTCCCTATTAGACCTAATTTTCTCTCGATTGAAACCCTAATTTTCTCCCTCGTTTCTCTTTCGTCTATTTCATCTCTTTCTTGAAATACCCACTAATCCCTCTTAGTTTCATCCATAAGCTCCCTTTCCCTTTTTGACATTCTCCTTCATTTAATTGTTATGTCAATTAATATTTAACCCCCGGTGCCAGTTTAATAGACCATTGGTACCCATAATTGTTTTGATGTATCCCAGTTTTGATCTCTCCCCATTCCCTCTCACGATTTGTTTGGAAACCCCAAATTCTACTATATCCTCCATGGAACATAGTTTTGCATCATTCTCATGCTTTATAAGGAGACGCTGGCATGATGGGAATTATGAAGAACATAAATTGCTAAACTATTATGGGTTAAGAGCTAATATGTGGATGTGTCGACAACGGTCTTGACGTCGCTTCATTCTTCTCTGTTTAGTTCCTAAGAAGAGTGCGAACAAGAAAAGCAAAGTTTATAGTTTACACATATTTGTAAACTTGAGCATTTTTCATTAATGGGATTGAGCATCTTCATACACTATCCTTTTATTTTTGGGTTTTTCTTTTTTGCTTTCGACAATAAACGGAGATTACATTCATATTTTCTCTCTTTTGCCCATTTTCTCATAAACTAAACACTCTGAAAAGGATGCAAAATAAATAAAATCGAGTTGAAGAGGTTAATAAGAAATATCAACAAAATACCCAAAATCCAAAATTCCCTGTTATTTTCTCAACAATCAAACAAATTGCAGTTGCGAGTTCGTGAGGTCAGAGATTGATCCAAGGGGGTTAGGAGGTTAGAGATAAGGACATTTTTATCAAAATAATTTTTAGGTTTAATGAATCATGTGCAAAGCAGTCATATCAACTAAAAACGCATGTGATGGGTGTCAACAACGTTAACGCCTGTTTTCCTATTTATGGATTCCATTAAAGGTAAGGTATAAGTGTGTCATACCATAAACGATAAGGACATGGTTGGACAAAAAAAAAAAAAACTAGATTGGACATATGACCAAATGTCGGAGGTATTAGTGCACATTTTCCCAACAAATCCTCAAAGCATTTTAAATTGAAAATTTAACAATAGGTTCTCATCGAAAAAGAGAAAATGGAAGTGAATTGTAGAGGTGCATAGAGCAAGCGTGGAAGTGTATGAGGACTCTTAGAGGAGTTGAGAGGACCCAAGGTCTTCAAAGTTAAAAAAGTACTATATGTCAATTGCCACTACCTTTCCCTTTTAAGTCTTGGTCTTCCACTATTTACCTCAAAGTCTATAATAAGCTGCAAGGTTAAAGAGTACTATATGTCATTGTCACTACCTTTCCTTTAATTCTTGATCTTCCATAACCTTTCCTTTAATTCTTGGTCTTCCTCTTTACCTCAAGTCTAGGTCTCTAAGTTCGTGATATGGGACCTTTGCGACTCTTTTTTCCTCTAGAATCTAGGTTTTCCAATTAATTACATTTCCACCTAAATGCTTGTTGCTTACCAACACTTTTTTTCCTCCCAGTCAAAGTCTTCTAAAGTATAAATAAAATAAATGTATTTTTTAATTTGTAAATCAATCTATATAACTTTTCTTCTTTAACATATTTGCCCAGAGTCATGGTCTTTGAGAATTTAATTATATTCTACCCATATAAATGCCTAATCACCACTTTTCTTATACTAATCCAAGTCTAGTCTTCCATTTTTTTAAATATAACACAACAGGCATGTAAGGAAATTTTCATGGCTTTTCCTATTTAAGTAATTAGATATTAATTTTATGGTACAAATTATGAATTTAGTTGTGCATTTATTTTAGGAGGTTCATTAATTAGAAGTTTGATAGACACATATACTTCTAAGCTTGGCTTTTTTATATAATACCATAATTATAAAAATATTTTTTAAACTATAGGACAAAAATAAATATGTCCAAATCTATTATACTTATTGTCAACTAAGCGTCATACGGATATTTATTATGCTTGAAATATGATTCCCGATGTGAAAATGTGAATTTATTGTTTTGGCTCACGATTATAGTGTTAAAATGTGAAATCGTGTTTGAAAAACACGATTTTAATGTAAATTATAAAATTATGAAATCGTGTTTAAAATCGATTTTGAGTCCACAAAATTGTGAAGTCGTGTTTTGAAGGCAACGATTTGATGTAAAGTGTGAAGTCGTATTTTGAAAACATGATTTCGGTGTGTAAATTGTGAAGTCATGTTTGAAGACCAATTCGATGTAAAATTAATAAAGTTGTGTGTTTGAAGACACGATTTCATAGTTAGAGAATTTGTATAATTCAACATATGTCCAAAGCTTCTGTAAATTTAGATTATTTTTCAATCCCAAAATATTTTGACAATTATTTATTTAATTATCTATAAATTAAGAATCCTAGTATGGCAACTTTTGCCTATTATTTGGACTTATGTATTTTAATCTCTAGCTAAATTCATGTTTTACAATTTTATATTAAATTCATGTGTTAAGTATTGGATTACATGGCTGTGTTTCATATTATAACATAATTTTGACTTGACCTCATAAAAACCACCCCTAAAAAAGATGAATCCTGGAAGCATTATAAAATTGAAAATTTAATAACATATTCTCATAAAAATAAATAAATAAATAAAGAGAAAATTGGTCTAAAGTTTAAAACCCTGCTTCCACTCAAAGTCTAGGTCTTCCAACATCTAAAGTTTAAAACGATATTCACATTATCCCTTTTTTATCACCAAGTCTAGGTCTGCTAAAGTTGTATGAGACCCTTTTGCAACTTTTTTTTTTCCTCTAAGTCTAGGTCTTTCAATTAATTACATTTCCACCTAAAGTCTTCTAAAGTATAAAATAAATGTATTTTTTAATTTGTAAATCAATCTATATTACTTTTCTTTTTTAACATATTGCGCCTATAGTCAAGGTCTTTGAAAATTTAATTATAATTCACCCATCTAAATCTTATCACCCTTTTTTTCTTTTTCTTTTATCTTTAATCCTAGTCTAGGTCTTCCATTTTTTTCATCTAACTTTTAACACATGCTTATTAGCAAAGAAATTTTCATGAATTTTTCTATTGAAGTAATTAGATATTCATTTTATGGTATAAAATTGCATTTAGTTGTGCATTTCTTTTAGGAAGTTCATTAGAAGTTTGACATAGACACATATACTTCTAAGCTTGTTACAATCTATTATGATAGTATGACAACTTTTGCTTATTATTAGGACTTATGTAGTTTAATCTATAGCTAGCTGAAATTTACAAATTTATATTGAACTCATGTTAAAATTATTGGATTACATAGTTGTGATTTCATATTATAAAACAATTTACATTTTGAAGACATAGATTGTGATTCCACTAAAGTCTAGGTCTTCCAACATTCAGATTTAAACAGATCACATTGCCCCTTCTTTTATCACAAGTCTGTCTTCAAAATGTAAATTACTATACACCCTACAAGTCTGGAAGAATCAAAGTTTAAAGGCTTTCGTTAAGACACCACAAAATACTAAGGAAAAAATGGTAAGAAAAATGATTTTCTCATACTTGGTTTGTTGAAAATATAATAAATCAAACATAATAAAAAATTTTCAAAATTTTACATCTTTTTAAATTATATATATATATATATACATATATATATATATATATTAGAAATAAATAAAATGGGTTGAATAAACATACAAAATTAATTTATTATGTTTAAACTTATTTGTTATTTTCTTCCAAACTTTCTTTCCTTTTACTTTTCTTCCGTATAAAAATATAAAATTAATGTTTAGCACTTTTCGGGTTCCGATTTCCAAATGGAGCCTAAGACTCTATACCCATTACCACTTCGCTCTTACACGATCTGACCTTCAAATTGAATTAAAACTAGGGCATACCAAAAAAATAATACTTAAATACAGAAATTTATAACTTCAAAATTACTATAGCTTTCTGATTAGGAAGAGAATTTTAAAATGGTGTTTCAAAGGAAACCATTTGGTTGATTGTAAAAGATATGTAACTGAAGAAAATCGTCTTGTGAAAAGATGGCTTTGGATTGATTAGTAAAAAATAAGTTTTCTACCAACAGGTGACACCAAAAGTTTTGTGATTATAAAAAATCTCAATCTTTTTCTAAAGTCCCTTTTAAAGACCTATCTTCGTTTTTATTTTATTTTATTTTTCTTAATAAAAATCGACTTTCTAAAAGACGTTTTATATGTTTTATAAAGGAAAATTGTTTCTGAAGAAAAAGATTTCTGATTCGAAAATATAAAGAATATCCTTTCTTGAAAACTTGAAGAGACGATTTTTTCCTTTATTTTCCTAAAAGTTTCCTAAAATGATTGTTTTCTTCTTTCATTTTTCTATTTTTATTTTTTTTATCGGTACAATCTGATCTTTACAGCTTATCTATTTGTTATTTGTTCTTGAAAATAATGGTTGACAAAACAATTTTATAATTTTATAAAAATTGTTTTAATAAATTACATTATTTTATATAAGTAAGCACTAATTAATAACTATATTAGATGATAAGATTACTATAATCTCTTGCCATAAGTATAATTTTGTCTTTAGTTGTTATTTATATGTTATTTACTATTATAATAATTTCAAAACTGTTTTATTAAAAAAAAACGGCACATTTCTAAAAAACTAATTTCAAAACTGAAAATTATATTTATTAGTTCATATGATTAAATCTTGTTTTAATGTAATTAAAAGTATTATTTATCTCTATGTTAATTTTTTTAATGGCATATCTTTACATATACTAATTTATACAATGATAATAATTATATATATGTATTATAAAATTAATTTATTTTATTTGATAAGTCATCATAAAATATTATGGTGCATTATGAAATTTAACAAATAATAAATTTATAAAAAATATATATTTAGCATTTGATATCAAAAAAATAATATTATTTGTCAGATTAGGTAAATATTTTTCATCCTTATCTCTTACTCTAATTGTATTTCCAAACTAGTTTAATTGATTTTAATTATAAATAGTCTAATTAGTTTTTTCATCCTTATCTCTACTCTAATTATATTTCTAATTAATTTAATTGATTTAATTATAATAGTCTAATTAGTGCCATATGATGATATGAAACTAATTAATATGAAATAATGAATATTAAAGTCTTAAAGTTATTATAAATATTCTTTCAAATTTTTTTTTTTTTTTACTTTTTCAAGTTCCAAAAATTCTTTTTGATAAGATAATTATAAATAACATATGAATAATAACAAAAATTTATTATCATATAATAATATTAGTGATGGTTTTTTACATAAGAAATTAAAGAAAAAAACAAAAAACAAAAACACTATTACCAAACTAATATTTTGGACAACTAAGCACTTGTCTCATAACCGAAACTCACCCATCGATGTCCTTCATTTTTTTAAACTTTGAGCGCCTGCCAGAACAAGGAAAATAATTTATTGATACTATCTAAGATATTAATTGTTTGTTTGATTTGTTCAGAAAAAATAAAAAATAGAAAAATGTCTTTTACAAAGGCCATCGCAAGGAGAAAAAAATAAAAACAGAAAAAAAATAAAAATATTTTTTAGGAAATAAAGGAAAAATCGTCTCTACAATTTTTCATAATTTTTTACAATTAGAAATGTCTCTTCAATAAACAATTTTCTTCTAAGTTAGAAAGCTATATGGGACCCTTTTGCAACTTCTTTTTCCTGTAAGTCTAGGTCTTCCAATTAATCATATTTTCACCTAAATACTTACAACGCACCTTTTTTTTTTTCCTGATAAGTCATAACTTCCCTTTTTTGTAAACCTCGTCAAAGTCTTCTAAATTAAAATAAATATTTTTAATTTGTAAATCGTCTATTTGAATGCCTAATAGATATTTTTCTCTCTTTAATCTAAGTCTAGTTCTTCTTCTATTTTTTTAAATATAGTTTTCTTTATAATTAAGTGCTTTGTTACAATGCAAGCCAGCAGTTTCCCACATTGGAACTGAAACACTTGGGACCCCTTTCCTCTTTGATGTCTTTCGTTTTAAACGAGATAGACATGTGACATGAGCTTTACAAAATTAGCTTTTAACATTGTGTAAAGAAATTCTTATGACTTTCTATTTAAGTAATTAGATATTCATTTTATAGTATAAATATTGTATTTCTTCATAACCATAATAAAATTAAGGCATTAATAGATTGGTGATTGATTTACATAAAATTCTTAATAATGATAATTCTTCAGCTATAAATATAACTAGAAAGTTTAAGCAACAGTGTAAGTGATTGACCAGAGATTTTTCTATAAAAATGATAAACAATGAAACAAGCAGAGTTGCCTTTACTGTCGTAAATCTTCGGATGGGGCATTTGGTCGAACATATTAGAGGAACTTCATTTCATCCACACAACCCATGCAAATTGGAGGCTGAGCATACCTCTCCCAAACCCCATAATATAAATTGGAGGGAAACAATCATTCCAACCAAAATAAATAAAAAGGAAAAAAAAACCCTAAAACCCAAAAGCAACATTCTTGGTCATTTTCTGCATGAGCAAAAACTTGAAGTAACTACCAATCTCATCATCATCATTTATGCTTTTCTTTTGTTTCCAAAATAAGAAAAAACAAATTTTAGTGTTTATTTTGTAATCTGTGACCTTGCTTAACAGGCATTGCTCATGGTCTTTCTATCCACATTTTTTTTTATCTTCAGTCAAGATCTTTAATCAAGACATAGTTTACTCATAAGTAAACATATGAAAAGTGAGGTTATCTTTGTCATCACCCAAACCATCTTCTATATATTTAATTGAATTGAACATGCAGAAAACACAAAGAAGTTTGATAAGGTTGAATTCTACTAATATTGATAAACTATTTTTATCCATTTTTTTATATAATCTTTTATGATCCCATGTAAGGTGATTTTAGTTCTTGCCAATCTCAAAAACAAGGTTAATCCCATGATATGGTTCAATCTGTTTCTTTTTTTGCCAGTATATATCTCATTAGTATATTAGTAGTTTTTAAAATCATATTAGAATAATGATATTTATTTAAATGTGTTATTCAACGATGCCTTCATTTAAATTTTCATTTTTTAATTTTGTATTTGAATTTTTTTTTTTTAAATTTAGTTTAGGGAACTAACACTATATATTAAATTCACTTTTTATAGGTGCTACTTAATAGCGGATTGGATATTTATATGGAAGATTCAGTCTTCATTTTAGTCATTCTCTATTTCATATCAACAAGTAGCATGTAATGGTTATACCCATCAACAACATGACAAATCTGAGCGAAGGGCTCTTATAGACTTCAAAAGTGGTCTCACGGATCCCAATAATCGACTTTCATCATGGAAAGGAAATAATTATTGCTATTGGCATGGGATTGGTTGTGAAAATGGAACAGGATTTGTTGTTTTAATTAATCTTCGTAATCCTTATCCTATTGAGAATGATATCCAAAGCTATATGAACTTGAGTGGAGTAATTAGTCCTTCATTGATAAAACTCAAGTATTTGGAAATATCTAGATTTAAGTTCAACTCATTCAAGCCATACCAATACCTCAATTCTTTGAATTATTAAACTGCCTTCGCATTGTGGGTTTATTGGAGAAATTCCTTCAAATTTAGGAAATCTTTCTAACCTACAATATCTTGATTTTTTTCTTCAAAATATACTTACCATAATGATTTTGGGTATTCTAGTGATTTTTTTATTAAAAATATTGAATGGATGACTAGTCTTGTTTCTTTGAAGCATCTTAGTGCTAATAATGTCAACCTTTCGATGGTGGGAAGTCAATGGATTGAGGTGCTAAACAAACTTCCAATGTTAACGGAGTTGCATCTTGATGATTGTAGCCTCTTTGGCTCAATTCCATCTCCAAGCTCTGTTGACTTCACTTACTTTATAATATCTATTAGCTCCAGCAGTTCAATTCACATTTTACGAATGGCTTTTCATGTTAGTAGTCTTGCTCGATTGATGTATGAGTTGGAATAATTTACATGGGATAATTCCATGGTCTTGATGAGCTACCTATTTGGCACTTAGATTTATTTTGATGTTATCTTGAAGGCAATATATCTCTCATTATTTGAGGAAGAGTTGGAAAAGATAAGAATTTCTTTCAATTTGGGTGCAAATGATTTACCATGATAACATATCATCATTAAAATTGATATTTATTTATGATAAGAAATATGATGTGTTAATGTATTGTTATATATAGTTCATGATTGATAAAACTATTGAATATATACTCGAATACAATAATAAATAATTATTACATTTAGTTCTTTGTTGAAACAAATTTCTTTGTAATAATATTATTTTGAACTTTAAATTTCTTAGAAGGAAATTTAGTTCCTTTTATCTATGAAAAAAAATATTTAGTTTGTATTTGTGGTTGTAAAGTACACATGTTATGTAACAATTTTTTTGAATAAGATAAATAATTATATAAAATATGTTTGTCTACATAACTATAAAATAATTGTATCTCATGGGAGAATGATTTGTTTTTCCACGAAAGTCCTTCTTTCCCCTTTTTTTGATTAATGGTTTTATTATTTATTATATCAATAATAAAGATAATAATACTATAATTTTTATACATTTGTATATTAATTATTCTTTTAAGTGTTTTTCATTCTATAATAATATTTTGACATACTACTTATAGATTTTCAACCCTTTGCTTCTCAATGTAATAGTCTAAGCGGATACTAGTTAAAATTTATATGCGGTTGAATTAATATATGATACCTTTTTTTATGCTTTTATATTTTTACTCATTAGCTTTGTTTTCCATTTATTATTCTCATGTTATACTTTCTTTCACTATTTTATTAAAATTTTATTCCTAATTATTATATTAATTTAGGAGTAATATATTCTATAAAATTTAAATAATTATAATATACTATTCACTATTTTAACTTGTAACTAATAAATTAAAATAAATTGAATAAAATTTAGAAATTACTTGCTATATCACCAAAAAGGGTAATTCCTATTTTTTTATGTGTGCCAAAATTCTTTTAAGTGATACCTTCCAATCATCTTTGCACATTTCAATTTCATTTTAGTCTCATTAATATATATCTATTATGTGAGATTATTGTAATTAATAAAGTATGATATTCCATATTTAGTTGCCTATAGTATTTTTGTTTCAAAATATCATAATACTAGGTTGAATTCATATGTTCCTTTAGCTTTATTCTCTAATGGTGCTCTCTATTTTGGTATAGGGTAGGTGACCATAATTTTCTATTACGTTTTCTTGTAAGTTTTATAAATAAATAGAAAAATAGCGAAACTAAAAAATTGTTTAGCTAAATAATTTTTCATTGCTAAAGTCTAAAATTTATATTTTCTGGTGGTAATTTTCTTTTCATTTGTAGTTTTCATTTTTTATTTTCTATCTTCTCTTATTGAACTATTGCTTTGTTCAAAATATTGTAGTTTATTATTTAAGAAACAGTGCGCGGAATGATTAATTCTAATACTAGTCTTACAATATTGGTAAATTCTTTATTTTATTATTGCCATAAAAGACAAAAAAGACCATTCTCACTATTTATGTTTTATTAATACACAAAAAGAGAATAATAATTTTTCTTTAACCTAATTGTTTTTTAATACATTTATTTCCTTATTTACTATTTTTATCACTTGTTTATTTCATAATTTTCATTCATAAATATTTTTACTCTTGGTGGTCATTCTGTGAGTTCAATTCCAGAGAAGAGCTCAATTGAGCTTTGCAACTTACAATATCCCGGGTGAGGTATAATAGCAGAATAATTTCATATGTACTGATGAGCTGACTTTTACAATTAAGTCTCTTTAATTTGAGAGTTAGACTTGTTAGATAATCAATTGATGGGAAAAGGTGTGGCGGTTGGGTGGTAAAAATCTTAGGAGACTCAGTCGACAGCGAACTTTTGAAGGTCCAATCCCTACTTCTTTATGTAAATTGCAGCGCATGGAGTCTTTGTCTCTTGGAGGGAATGAGTTGAATGGAAGTCTCCCAAATTGTATTGGACAACTTTCTCAACTCAAAGAATTGAGTGTTTATTCAATCAATTGATTACAGACTCTCACAGATGTATTTTGAGCTAAGTAACTTGGAGTCTCCTTGGACAACTTTAGTTGAATGTTAGTTTCAATTGGGTTCCTCGCTGATTGAGATCTCTTCTTATGGGTTCATGCCACATAGGTCTTGCATTTCCAGCTTGGCTTCAATCTCAGAAGAATCTCCAGTATCTTTATCTCTCAAATGCTAGCATTTCAAGTAGTATCCCAAATTGGTTTTGGAATACTTTTGTTAATTTGCAGTCATTGGATCTTTCTTATAATCAGTTACAAGGTTAGTTACTCAATTCATTAAATTTTCTATTGATGATATACTTATGATTATAGCTTTAACCTCTTTTATTCTCATGGTATACCTTTTAAACCATTTATTAAAATTTTATTATGAATTTTTATGTTTATTTGAGACTCCATTAAACAAGCTCTTACATTTTTGTAGTAGGTACTATTTCTATGAGGTATCTTTGAAATAAAATATATAGATTGTATTTGTAAATTAATTAGATCGGATTAGATTAGATGTTAGCTCATAAAATTAAAGATCTAAATTATTTAGATTTAAATGAGAATTGATTTCTATTTTCATGTAATAATATCAGCTAAATTCAAAATACTTTGACTTATTATCAAAATAGTTAATATCGATTATTAATCCTACAATCTTATAACATTATCAAAAATAGATTATAGCCTTCGTCGAGGTGATGAACTTTAGTGCTTGCTTGGCAATTGGTAATCAGTAGATCACGAAGGAAACCTTCCTCTCTCTTTCTCTCTACGTTTGAAAAATCATAAATGGAGATCTTCTCGATGAGATATTTGCCCATTTTATAATTTGGATACGTGTCTCACGTCGCGCCATGTGTTCCCCCTTACTCGGGTCCGTTATTTTCCTCAAAGTAATTTTATTTCATCCGATTCAGGAAGTTCGATCTCCTTATATGAACTTTTTGCTTTAAATTATTTAAAACTTCAAAAAATTTTCAAAATCTCATTTTTAGGATCTACTCAGTTTACATTACTTAGATAAGCATAAAAATTCTTACTATATCTGAATTTGATGAAATTCGAATGGGTAACTACATTTTGTGAGGCGAATCCAACAATGAGGTCCGTTTCGTCATCCGATATCTAGAAATTTTTCCAGGTTTTCAACTTGTAGTATAGCAGTAATTTACCGTTTTGCCCTATTTTAGAAAAATTCAAATTTTTTCTCGGGCTTTACAAGCATGGATGATTAATCCTAGTACTAGTCTTTAATATTTAAATAAGTCTTTATTTTGGTATTTACTGAAAAGACAAAAAAATGACTATTCTCAATGTTATGTTTATTGTGCATAAAGAATATTTTTCTTTAAACTAATTGTTTTCAATGCATTTATTTTCTTATTTGCTATTTTTCTGTTTTTATTGCATAATTTTTTAATTAAGTAAAATGTTTACTCTTTCTCATTACAGGTTCAATTCAAGCTCATTGAAACTTTTGCAACACAATATTTGGATTTGGTAGTATGCTTGAATGAAAGTTTACCTGAGATTATCAATGGAACGAAACTTTACCATTCTAAAGTCACTACCCTAATTTAAGGGAGTTACACTTGTCCGGTAATCAATTGATGGGAAAATTGCCAAACTGGTTGGGTGAACTTAAACATCTGGAAGAGTTATATCTTTCTGATAATCAATTACAAGGTTAGTTACTCACTTCATTAAATTTTCTATTGATGGTATACTTAAGATTTTAGCTTCAAGCACTTTTATCCTTTGTAAAATTAATTAATTAGATTAGATGTTCACGTAAAATTGGAAGTCTCTAAATTATTTAGATTTAAATGAAAATTGATTTCTATTTTCTTGTAATAAACTATAACTGGGAAATTCAAAAATACTTTGGTTTATTAAAATAATTAATATCAATTCTAAATCCTTCTAGTCTTATAACATTATCGAAAATAAATTATTCTATTTTATGGTTATATAACAAAAAAGGAAAAAAAATGTATCACTCTGACTATTTTTATTCACCGTGCGCATGAAAGAATAATCATATTTATTGCTTTTAATTCCTTAAATTAATTCTTCATGCATTCATTTGTTATGTTATTTACTATTTTTATTCTTAATTTATTACATAATTTTACTAAGACATATTATTTACTTTGATCATTACAGGTTCAATTCCAAATCTCATCGGAAACCTTTCCAACTATACCGTCTAAATCTTCGAAACAATCAGTTGAGTGGAACTCTGACAGAACAACATTTTTGGAAGTTAAGTAACTTGGAGAATCTATACATGTACTCCAATTCTTTCCCGTTTTGACGTTAGTTCCACCTGACTCCTTTCCAGTTGAAATATCTTGTTATGGGTTCATGTCACATAGGTCCTGCATTTCCAGCTTGGCTTTCGTCTCAAAAATATCTCATGTATCTTGATATCTCAAATGCTAGCATTTCAAGTAGTATTCCAAATTGGTTTTGGAATATTTCTTCTAATCTGGAGTACGTAATTCTTTCTCACAATCAGTTACAAGGTCACTTACCAAATTCAAACATAGGTGAATTCCTACCCAACTTGCATTTCCTTTCTTTCGGTAATCTAATTACCGGACCATCCCAAATTCCATAGGACACTCCTCCTCTCTTGAAGTCATTGATTTTTCAAGCAATACCGACCAAAGCATTCCCTTCTACCATAAATAATTGCTCTTACCTAATGGTTCTGTGACCTTGGAAATAACAGCTTGTCCGAAGGATACCTAAAGTCGTCATCAACTACAACTACTCAAATCATCAGACTAACCGCAACAAGCTTTCGAGAGACTCCCTCATCTTGCAAAATTTAACAAGTTTGGATGTCCTTGATCTCAGTTACAATAACTTATCGGGTCAGATTCCTGCTTGGATTGGAACTACTTTCGCTAATCTTGTAATTCTCAACTTGAGGTCGAATATGTTTTCTGGAAAACTACTTCCCTCCCTGCTTTCAAATTTAAGCTCCCCGCGATGTGTCGACCTGCACAAAACAATATGCTGGTGAAATTCCAAGAATCTCTATCGAGTTTAAAGCCATGACTCGAGCGTGATATGGGTATATTTTCATGGAAGTGGGAGTAGTTATCAATATGAAGAAAGGTCACTACACACAAAGGTTCACTCGAATATACCGTGGCTCTTTCCCTTGTTGTTAGTGCAGATCTATCCGACAATAATTTAAGTGGGAACTCCTTAAGGAATGGATTCAAATGTTTGGTTTGTGTTTTTTGAACTTGTCCATGAATCACACATCGCCAAATTCCGAAAGCATTTCAAAGTTAAGGGCCAACTATCCTCCCTGATTTGTAAGCAATAACCTTTTTTGGCTCCATTCCTTCAAGCATGTCCTTACTATCATCCTTGGGTTATTTGAATCTATCGAATAACAATTTCTCTCGTAAGATCCCTTTATTGGGCAATATGTCAACTTTCACATTCGCTCTTACTAGAAATCCAAATCTTTGTGGAGCTCCACTAGTTATAAATGTCATTTATGAAGACTTAGGATAAAAGGCAAAGTGCTTATGTTGAGACAAAAATCGCATGGTGGCTATGTTGATCAATGGTTTTATTTGAGCATCGTCAGATTCGCGCATGTGATTTTAGGTCCATATTTTGTTTTGGCAATGAAAGATTCGGGTGTGATGCACATTTTGATTTTGTGGACAAATAGTCAAATGGCTAGTCTTTAGAAGAAGAGTGACCTATGCTGTGAATCATGCCTTCAAAGGCAAATAAACGTATGCCTTTATGATATTATGTTTGGGAGTGAATTTCACTCGCTTATTTAAATAGAAGGTATGCTACTAATTTGTTCTCTAATTCTTATTTTTATTAGCCCTGCTTTGTTCATTTACTTCCTGCTTTCATTAAATTGCATAAGTGTAGTTAAAACATATGCAAATTAGTTTGTAGGCATCAACCGCCTCCGTGGTTTTAGCAACCGATAAAACCTTGTTAAAACATCTATCAAGATTATCTTTAGTTTGAATTTTCTCAACCTTGACATTAATTGCTCACACTACCTCCCTAAGCATTAGTAAAGATTCCTCCAACTGCGATTATCCGACAAAAGGCACATCAACATTATTCACAACAAAAGCAAGAGAGGACTCAAATCTTTTGGTAGATCACTTGTCGATCGCCGTATGCTAATTTTTATGTTGAAATTTATTGATCTGGTAGTCGAGTTTATAGGTGTTCAATTTTGCATTAGGCATATAGGCTTATAGAATAAAGAAGTAAAAAGACCAGATGTGAAGTAAGAGAATATCAAGATTGGTCTTACTGTTTGCTTTGAGTACAGGAGGGAAGCATAGCAAGTAACAAGAGAATTCAAAGATTGGTCGAGGGGCCTTGCTATGTGGAAACTACCCACTTCTAGTTCCTGAATATACTCCTCGGTATTAAGGTTGCTAATTTTAAGCACCAGCACTAGCATGCTAACAATGCTCTTTTTATTGTTTTTAGATCTTAGGGCCTTCACCTGGATGGTTTTACAAACAGATTAATAAATAATTGTTAGTCTTCATGTACATTCCTTCCTTATATTTAGTCTAATAGATAATATAATCACTTCGCAGAGATTGCCAAATCATCAAACTATAATTGAGTTGAATGCGAGCCACAATAATTCTGCCACTCAGAGATTCTTTTACCATAATCACATTCATTCTGATGATATTTTTTTTTTTTAATTATGAACACCTCTAGCCCTCTAATCTCATAATCCTAGTCAAATGTGACCTAGAATGTAGACTCGCCCCATGGTTAAAGGATTGATTGTGGTTAATCTAGTTTTCCATGTAACACTTTTTCTATAAATGGTACACTAGTTCTAACACTTTTTCTAAATCCTTGATGACAAATACTAATACTCACTGCATCTAGTTGCCTGTTTATCCTGTTAGCTGTCAGCAGATGAATAATGCACTTAAAAAGAATTTGCTGAAGCATTTGAGCTTATGCAAGCTCCATTATCAAGCCTTTAAGCTTTCTCCCCTTTGCATACTCTGTAATTTAATTCCTTTCCTTTTTATTTTCCAAATTTTATTTCCTTGTGTCTCTGAAATTGGGTGTTTGGAGATAGAAGATTTCCCTCGTGTTTGAGAAAAAGAAAGTATCAAATTGCAGCCATGCACATACAGATTCCCTTTCTTTATGGCACCTTGATGGCAATGGTGTGACTCCAATCATGTATATTCCTTCAACTGATAGAACTGATAGCCTGCTGGCCACTTATCCCCAAGTTACAAAATTTGAATTGATCTTCCTTCCTTCTTCAGGCACTATTCCCTATTATGGCCCAAATTTATACTGAAAGTGAAATCAAAGATGTGAACTTGAATTTGAGCTGGTCAGGCATGAAAAACAAATGTAGACAAGAACTGATTTTGTTAACAAAACCTCAAGAACCTCTTTAAGCGTTTTGACAAAGTCCCTTTGAAACCTGTTCTTTGATATCGGCTTTGGTGAAATCCTGGCTCTGTCAACCCTGCAGCCAGCTGATCAGCCCAGTCACTGATGATCCTGAATCTCCCGCACGCCTGATTTGAGTTTTTGGTCGGGGTGCTAGGTGGCAGTTATGGAAGCTATGGTGACATGAGCCCCTGAGTCTATGCGGCTGAGTCAGAAGAGGAATTAGTGGTTAAGCTGAGGAACTGAGCTGATTTACAGCAGAGCTTCAAGTCACGGTCTTTGTATTGCTTTCCAGATTTTACAGGAGAAATATAGCCTGTGAGGTTTGTTCTTCTGCTTCTTCTCTGATTTGATGCAGTGAGCTGAGAATTGGTGAGCTTCAGCTTTGATGTTTTCTCTCATTATTGTTTTTGTAGAAGTAGCAGCCAGCTTGGCCTTTGCTAAGTCGAATGGCCATAGAAGCCGTTGTAAGCTGAAAAACCCTTTGCATAAGAATAATAAAGCTGAAGACTCTGTTTTCTATTATCCCCATACCCGTCCTGTGTTCCATATAGTAATATAAAAAACAATCCATCTAGTGAGCATCATTAGATTCTTTCCCTTTGGTTATCTTCTGCCCTCTCTAATCTTTCCACAGAGAACTCAAGATCTCAGTTTCTTCTCTCAACATCCATAAACTCTCAAGATGGGGCCTGAGCCGTATGTGGCTTTATGACTTCTTCCCAGTAGATCGGTGTCATACTGGCTGCTATGTCTCAAAGTACCATGGGTGAGCAAAGCCAAGGAGCTGCCAGGCATAGCTGAGTCCCCAGTTTTGACATGAACTTGTTAGCTGGTTCTTTCTTAGAGATCTTTGATTCACTCCGTCAACCTCCAGTTGGGTGCCAAAATGAACTCAAAGAGTCATTATAGTTCTTTGTTAATGTTGAAAACAGAACAGGTAGCACTTAGGGCCTACTTTCATGATAATAGTGTTCCGGGTCTCAATGTACCCGTTGATAGCCATCTATGCTGTATCCCTGAGTTTTTTTGCTGCTTTGGCTCATAGTGTATGCTTTATGGTGAATATCTTCATGAAACAGGTGCTTTGAATGTGTTTGGATCGCTCATAGCTAGTTTATATATTATAGAAAACAAATCTAGTTTCTGCTTCTAAATATTTAACCTCATCAGAATTTTGTTAATATGTGCGCAGCCATCCTCTTTGAAAAGGATTCAAAACCGAAAGCATGTTTCTGAAGTGAGAAAAATCATATGCTATTAGACTAAAGTACTAATTAATCCTGCGAAGAACCGGCTAAGAAAAACCCGGTTAGTCGCTTTGAGCCAGTTCCATCTATTTAGTTCTGCCTCTTACCTCCATCAATAGGAATTGAATTTGAGACACCAGAAATTGAAGCATATACCATTCCTCCAATATATATATCTAAAGAGTTTAAGCAGCAGGCTGGTTAAGCAACACCATTGGTGATTCTTCCACTGTGTGTTTAAATACTTATCTTTCTTCAATAAAGCTTTGAAGGTTTTCTCTGCTATACAGCTCGTTCTGCAACCATCAACAATCTGAATTTAGGTGTTTGGAGACAGAAGATTTGCCTCTTGTATTTGAGAAAAAAGAAAGTGCCTAAAATTTAGATTCCCTCTCCCTCTAACCCTCTCTATTATGGCAACTTAACAGGTGCAATTCCCATTTATATAGGCAAAGAGATCTCAATCATTTATATTCTTCACATTTAGAACTCTAGTCCAATAGATCAATAATATCCTGCTATAAATTTAGGATCAAGTATTTTGAATTCCTCACATTAGATGTTTATTTATGCATTTAATTTATCTGTGGTTAACGTAATGAACTTCAAAAATTATCAAGAAAAATATAGCCTATGGAGGTTGTTATGATCAGACCTTGAAAGCAGCTTCCTTAAACTGATACAAGATTATCCATGGTGCCAAAACGAAGAAGAAAAGGAGAGAAAATTCCAGAGATTTTATTCAACCAGAAAATGACATCTGCATACAAGATAATCCTTCCAAGAGTTCTCCAAAAAAAAACTATCAGACCTAACAGCCTAACAGCATATGTATTAGAAAAACAGAATCTTTCAGCCAGAGAACAGTTTTATCAACTCTATTTAACAATCTGCTAACATCGTTTTTAAATCCAAAGACCATAAATGAGGGACAATAATGCACTTCACAAACTCAACCTTGGCCCTTATTTTCTTCAAACAGGTCATAGCTTTCTCATCACTATAGAAACCATTCCAGCCACTTGTAAGAGTGCCAATTAGCAGCAGGTAACACCTTTTCTTACAAATTGCCAACCCACGGCACAGCTGAAACCGAGCTTCTGGGAAACAAACAACACACTAGTTGAACCAACTCCAAACATTGGTCCACGCTTGCCATAAGTCCATTTGGATGTTGGTAGGCTCCACTCAATGAGATCATCCTCATTGCTCCTTGTTTACCAACAAATTCAGCAACATGCTCCATCTTAATCTGAGCATCATTCCTGGGTTTTTTCACCACTCATTTGCTTGGCCCATTGCACCTTAAGAACACCACCATAACCATATGAAATCCCATACCAGTGCAGTCACATGGGCACACCAAATCCATAAAAAAAAACACTCACCTGCAGCTAGCAGTCCCATGCACTGTATGCATAACCAGACACAAGCAAGGAAACCTCTTGCTCCTCCTTCTATCCCAGTCCTCTATTGCCGAGATCTTCTTGTAAGGGGTATCAAGAGCATCAGTAGTGATGGTGTACCCAACTCTAAGACTATCTACCATGTTTGAGTAACTGCAGCCTGCATAGACCAATTTCCAGAAGACCATTTGCTCACGTCCTGTAGCCCATGCACCCAACATCCTCTCCACACCAAGACAGCACGA
Organism: Tetrastigma voinierianum; assembly: GCA_016808115.1. Classification (NCBI taxonomy): domain Eukaryota; kingdom Viridiplantae; phylum Streptophyta; class Magnoliopsida; order Vitales; family Vitaceae; genus Tetrastigma; species Tetrastigma voinierianum. Next base: position 5,736 of record JAEQBH010009616.1, on the reverse strand, counting down.
GAACCCTCCCACTGGTTGACGACACCAGCAAGCCTCTGCATCATGCCACCGTCTCATACCATGGCCATAGAGAACACACCACACCAGAGGACATTTCACCATGCCTCTTCTCTCTCAGTTCTCTTATACACAGCCACACAATAGAAGATGCCCTGACTATAGCCTCACACCAGAAGATGCGCTGACTATAGCCTCACACCAATGGGTGTCTAACCATGCCTGCTCTCTCTCAGTTCTCTCCTGCAAACCAGCAAGACCTCTCATATCCCCCAAATCACAGCCTTCATCTCAGCTCTCCGGACATCTCACAAACATACCACACCATGACCACTTCTTCCTTCCTCATGCGGATCATCACCTTTCCTTCTCTGGGTATTCTTTTTAAGAACCTCCCTTTGATGGTCATGGCACTTTGGAATCTAATTTCTTCTCCAAGACCACCACTTCTTGAACTGTAAACCCCAAGATGCAACAAAACTCCATTTATTCACTTAGGGTCTTTCTTCAAATGGCCCTCACAGCTTTCCGCCCACTGCTATGAAAAGATAGACCAAGAATAGAGATAAACAACACTCTCTCCTTATCTTTTCTACTCCAAGCAACCATGTTTCACATTCTCCACCTCTTGGCTCAGAAAACCAACCCAATAACCACCTATGTAGAACACGAATCTTGATCTCAAGAAAACACTACTGCTTGAAATGTCGACCCTTGGCTCTCTTGCTTCCTAACCAACACCCATGCACCACGAGTCAACCTGTGGATTATCAGCAGCCTTCTCCTTCCTTTCTGCTCACCCTTCAACACCGAAACCCAGAAGGACCCTCACTGGTTTACACCATAGGCAAGCAACTCAGCCTCTCTCATATGCCTTTAGCTTTGGCACTACAATCTTCAGCAATTCTTGATGGTCATGGCTCCACTTACAACCATGCCCAGACTACAGCCCACAAGGCACATTTCTCCGCATTTCTTGTCTACTATCACATATTCAATAAATGGGGTTTTTATAATATTTATAATATGTGTGATCTCAAAAATAAAATATAAAAATCAGCGAGCCTAAATTAACTAACTAGTAATAGCACATATGGAAAGAGAAGAATTCTTTTAATTGAGTCTTATTTTGAAGTATGTATATGAATAGACCAATTAAAAGATTTAATTTTTTATTTGGAGAATGAACTTTAAAATTGAATGATATTTGTCCAGTAATTTTACTTGAGTTTTAAAATAAATATTTCACACATATATATACTATAGGTGGAAAAATGAAAAGAATAATAGTATATTATGTCTATGCAAATTGTTCCATGATAAATTTTTTTTTCCTTTTCTTTTTGCATGGTAAAATTTATTTTTTATGTTGGTATCTGCCACTAAGTTGAATGACTAATTGTTTGATTCAATTGTTTTAATTCAATACTAGCATAATTTAAAATACTTATGTTTCCATCAAATGGTATCAATTGTTTTTTCTTTTCCCATTCTAAAGTCAGATATATTGTGAAAATTATAAGTGAGTTGGTATATATGTGAATTTCAAACTATTTCTAAAAATTATAAGAATTAAAGTCTAAAGTTTTAAGTTTTGATAGATTTTAATTTCCCTTTTCTAGTAAACATTTAGGAAAAATATAGTTATGTGTAACAAAAAACTGTTAAATTCATCAATGATAGATTTTGTTCATGACATTTTTTATATTAATGGGATTTAACTTTTAAGTTGGGACATACTTAGCGCACTGAATCAAAATTTGAGTTTCAAGTTAATTTTGAAGATCAATGATATTTTTATTATTGGCCTGTTCAATTTTTTCTCTGCCTTACTCGCAAGGAAGGTTCAATTTTTCGATGCACACCTCATGGTTTATCGACTTTGTTTTTTGTAATTATTTATTTGTTTATATTAATCATACTTTTTTCCTTATTTATTTCCTTCCATCAATCACGCTTTGACAATATTAAAATTATAAGAATAATGTGCATAACTTCGATCAGCAACAACTTCTACACCTTTTGTTATGCCTTTTAAAAATATTTCTTTCCTAGAACTACAGTGGAGGGAGGGAAAATGAGCATTATTTCTTTAAGGAAAACCAAACTTTTAATTCTCTATATTTTTTTGGGAGAAGCATCTATTTCCCTTAAGAGGGTATCTTAATTTGAAGAATACTAGCACAATACTAATATGGAGAAAGTTTATGCCAAAAGATCCCTTTTATTTGGAGGATAGCCTGAATGTGGTTAGTTTATCCCCAAACTCAATGATCTCAATCGATATTTTAAAAGTAAACAAAAGGCACTTACATTTGCAGTTTGGCAGCCAACAAAAACCAGTGGAAAAGAAAATAAATAAAAGAAAAGGAGGAAGAAGAATAAAAAAAATAAAAATCAATCTCATGCTTTAAGCTGTGCTGAACTTTTTCAAGTTAGCCGTGATTGCTTTCTGGGGCCAGAAGGTTTTAGGTTTTCCCTAGTCCCAAATAAAGAATAATCCAACATTCAAAATTTAAAAATCTCTTATTTTCCTGCATTTTTTCACAAACCAAGCATAAACATCAAAATTAAATTACAGTTTAAAAGGCATTCATTCAACCAAAAAGGAAAAAACCCACATCTTTTTTTCCCGGGAAAGAAAATACCCAAATCCCATAGAGCACAAGCAGACACAAAACCCAACTCCAATCTCCACCATACACGACTACGAAACCAATACCCAATATTCGCATTAAAAAAATAACAAATGGGAGAGTAAAATAGAGAAGAAAATATTTCAAAATGCACAACATGGAACGAATGACATGTATTTAAAAACTAAGGCCAGAGTAAACATGATTCAAGTGGCGGGTAGGTACGTATAATCTACAAGATCCGCCCGATCTCACACACTCTCATTCCCAGTTCTTATCGGAGCTTTGTTTTATATATATAATTTGACGGAGAATTATATATATTAATAAGATATTATTTTAAAAATATGGCTTAAATATTTCCCAAATCTATACATTTTGGAAATAGACATTACCTTCTTTTTTTAGTTGCATAAGTCTATAAGTCTATAAGTACTAATATTATTTAATATTTTTCCAAATATTTAGATTAATTCCTTATTATAAGTTGGGTACTACTCTAAAAAAAATTCTATGAATAAATAGTATATAAAAGAATTATGTTTTGATTTTATAGAAAAACCTAATCTATTGTAGCCTTTGTTATTTTTAATTTATTTTTTTAAATTAAGAAACATTTTATTGTGTTAATATTCAAATTCGTTCAAATATTTTATGATGTGTTTGGTTTTGAATACATATATATATATAATACATACATTTCAAACTTTTCTAAATTTTCATAATGTTAATAAAATATATTTAAATGCTTCTGTCTATCCAGAACTTATTCTAACATTTAAAGATTCTTAAACTGCTTGATCACTATGTCTAATTTTATTCTACCGTTTCTTTTGCCACTCAATCTATCCTTATAAAATGCAAAAGTTTAAAACAGATTTAAATATTCAATATTTATAATTAAAACAAAGATAATAATATTTATAAAATTATATTTTATGAAATCAAAATTATATGAATGCTTTATGAAGGTTATTCTTCAATATGTTAAAAATACGAGGAGAAAAAAATGAGCTTCAGTTATGTTTTATTTTGCTTTAAATTTATTTCTTCAACATCCCGGTGGTTGTTTCATCACTTAAAAATAATATTTAATAACTATTATTTTTTTTCTTTAAACAACTATTTTATATTTTTATAATAGAAAAATTAATATTTTTAATAATTCAAAAAAAAAAATGTAGTCGTTAAAAAGAAAAGAGTCAAATTCTAATTTTGACTCATAAATAAAAGGGGAAGAGCTGCAAAACGAAGAGCCGTGCTCACCATTGTGGATTAGGGCATCTCCTGCTCTCTCCCCTCTTGGTTTTCAAACACTATGGATCGAGATCGATACGAGGTTCCACAATGTCGCGATGAGCTTCCACGGCATTCTGGTCAGTACTCTGCGATGAGCAAAGCATCTCCACCGACCTTGGATCCACCGCCTCAGAGGTACCTGATTTTGCAGCTTTTTCATTTCCATTGATTCACCCCTTCAAAAAAAGAGAAAGAACGTCTCTCTTTACTCTCTGTCTTTCTTCTCCCACTTTATATATTCTCCAAACATTCTCTCTGATAGAGAGAATCAACTCTTCTCTCTACCTCTTCTTGTCTCTTGCGTTAGGTTTCCATCGCCCGTTTCTTTGACTTAGGGCTTCAATTTCTCTTTTTTGCATATGCTTTTGACTTTTTTTTCTTGATGGTTTTCCAGATTGATTGGTTGATTGAGTTTTGGTTTTGTTTCAGGGCTTCTTCAAGGCGATTTTAGGGTTGTAGAGAAACTGACAAGTGCGATTCACTGTCAAGAGCTCTTCTGCAGATTTCGTGAATGCAGTTTTAAGAATTACTCGATAATCAGGTCTGTAATTCTTTATTGCTTCGTAAGCTAAGATAGCCTTGCGTTCAACTGGGTCCAGAATCCAGTGGCATACAGCTCTCTATCAGACCTTTTTGAAAACACAATCTGTTAATATTGCTAAGAAATTCTATAATGCTGATCTTCCCAGTGCCGGAGAAAAGGGCATTGATGGCAATAAGCGGAGTCTTCGTTGTGAGCATCATGAGGGAGTTTCTAGGCATTGGTATAGGTATGTCCCACCAATGACTCCTGAAGGATTTTGGAATATTGGATTTGATTCTGAAATGTGAATCAGATCTATTTGAACCATTGCAGTAATTCTTGATATTTAATTTTTTATTATTTACTGCTTTCAGTCTAACTCCTAAGTGAAAGTGGAAAATGAGACACCAAGAATATCAAATATTACAAATATGTTATTCAAAAGTGTGTGTGCACAAACTCAAAGGTGCAACGGTAAAGAACCTTACTATGCCTCTTCCACTTGATTGATGTAGCAGATATTTTTTGTAATGCCTTCATCACTGAAGGTAAAAGTCTTTATTGGGGCTTGGTATCCTCAAAATGGATTGGGATTAGAGTTCTTAAAAGTAGAAGAAAAAAACATTAGTAACCATTTGGTAGAATCTATTAACTACAAGTCTACAACATTGCAGGCATTAGGCTTTCTTCATTCAAACATAAATAATTAGAACAAAATAAACCAGTAAATGTTCAATCTTAACTGAGTAGGCATGATAAAGCAATGAGGAAAGAGATTGACCAGTTCTTAGTTTAAAGGGACTAATTGAACGACAAGCGCCGCCATCTAGAAGGAGCTGAATGTAGGGCAGAGAAATTTACAAATAGATTCCCCAGTTTTGATTCTTTTTGAATGACTTAACTTCAGCTGTTCTCCTAGTGTGTTTAATTGACTACATCAGTGGGCAACAGATATATAGGCATGTTTTTTGAAATCTGTTTACTGCCTTTCAAGAACAAGAAAACAAGAACATGTTTGGCTCCTAAATTTATTTTGTTTTCTAAACACAAAGAACACGCCTTTGGTGTTTCAAGAACAGTTTTTAAAAACATAAAGAACAACATTTTGGTATTCTCTAAGAACTGTTATTGTTCTTTGAATTTAGTGTTGTTTGTGTTTTCCTAGACAAAAAAAAAAAAAAAACTGGGAACCAAAAGTGTTCTCTATGTTTTCCTTGTTCTTAAGAATAGAAAACTGTTTTCAAAAATTGTAAACAAACATGCCATAAAATCGACAAATAG